>PVLC010011292.1:0-47594 GCA_004027655.1 Graphiurus murinus
CAAATGTGCACCACCAAGCCCAGCTGACTTCAAAGGATTTTAACACATCAAATATAAAAAATCCCATAAGCTGATAATGTTGCATTATAAATAGCAAACATGCAAACAAATAATTTATTTGGTCATCATTTAGATTGCTGTAACATCACTGATTTGTTGTAAAACCTTATAAAGAAAATAATTAAGCATTTATCTAAAAAAAAAAAAAAAAAAAAAAAAAAAAAAAAAAAAAAAAAAAAAAAAAAAAAAAAAGAGAAACCATTTGAGTCTTAGTAGTATGAGATTTCTGTAGATGTTCCTGTATGCTACATGCTGTTAAGGATATCAATTGCCCTCTTCACCAACACATAAGGAGAGAGAGACCCTATAAAGTACTGTACTATCAGATTTACAACAAATATTAAAAGATTTGTTTTTAATCCCCTTATTCTATAATTTTAAGCTAACATACATTGTCTTTTGATAGTATAGCTTTTAGCTATTTCAGTTGAGATAGGTTGGTCATTAAGGAAGAAGAAAATGAACTAAGATATGGTTTCACCATTTGACACATATTCAGCTGAGTGCTTTTAGAGAACCTAGTCATGAATGAGAAGTAAGATTTGGCTTAATTTTAAATTAGTGCTCTTGACTAAATTACTCTAATAATACAAGTAAATTCGTGGCATTGCTTTTCTCTAAGTTGTATACTTGATTATGAACCCTTGAATCATCATATTAACACATAATTCACATAAAGTTAAAAATAACACTTTGGAATCAATATGCAATTTTGCTAAAATAGTATGTGTCCTCTTTTATGGTCCTCCAACTAATATCCATTGATTGTTACAATCTAAGAGAAAATTACACACAAAATATGTAGTTAATATAGAGGGTTTGAAACAAAAGTATAAAGAGAGAATAACTCAAGGAAATTTAATAGGTATTACTATTATTATCATATTTTTCACCATGACTCTGCCAAATAAAAAGATGCATAAAAATGTAAAATGGAAGCTGGGTATGGTGGCCTATGCTTGTAATCCCAGTACTTGGGAGGCTGAGACAGGAGAATCTCAGGTTCACAGCCAGCCTGATCTACTTAGTGAGGCCTTCCGAAACTTAGTGAGATTCTGTTTCAAAATAAAGAATAAAAAAATAGGTTGTAGCTCGGCAGTAGAATACCCCTGAGTTCGATCCCCAGTAGTGCAAATAAATAAATAAAAGTAAAAAGGGCTAAACTGAAACATCCTTTTATCAGAACTCTTTTTTTTTTGTTTTGTTTTAAGATTTACTACACTTTCATTATGTTGAAGTAAGAGGGAATTTTTGAAAATACAGAAACAAATATACATTTCCATGTGCAAAGCATCAAAGATTATGACATGCCAAGTGTTTATGTTTGGCATTGATGAAATATCACAACATTTACAATGCAAAGTACAGGTACCCTTCTATGTAGTAAGCAGATGTGAATATATTCCCAGCTATTTCAATATTTACTTTGGTAAAGTGGAAAGCAGTAAAATTTAGCCAAACTGCAAACTAATTCTTTGTATTTAGTACCTAAATTTATAGTGGACTTCCAAATCTCTCCAGTTTTCCCAAGCATAATATCACTGAAAGAGAAACTAAAAATCATTTATCCTTTTCTTAATTTTGACTGTTTTTGACCACATAGATTAATTTAATATCCTCTGTCTCTTGAACTCTCAAAAAGGGTGTCATGAAATAACTAATTTCAGCGCCCAGAGAACTTGGACTGTCTTACTAGAGCCCCAAGGGTTTCCATTCTACTTAAATATTCTGGATGCATTCCTATCATAAATATATTAGATATTGACCTTTTAAAACATGTATTTCAAACAGAATTCAAATAATTCAGTTTTAATTTTTATGACATTCTATCAAAACAGTGATAACATCAAGGTATACTGATAAGGGAAAGGCTTAAGGCTTTAACCTATACCCCGTACATTTTCCTGAAACTGGCATGTATTTTGAGGGAATTTTTACACAGTTTTAGAATATTGTAGTCATCTTCCTAACAATCAGATGGTCAGGCACCCCTTCTTGTTACATTCATCTTAATTGTCTTTGTGTTGCCTATCTTTTTCTCTACATCTCTTTTCCTATTTTTCTGTCTTTTGTTTTGCTTCCAGTTAGAGTATATGGAAACTAGATAAACATCATTGTGAAAACTGTAGAATTATATTTCTAGAATTAATAGTACATAGGCTCTCTTATAATTAAAGTGCATAAGTTCAACATAAAGGCAGACTAATTATATTCATAATTCTAATTTCTAATATAAAACACACAAAGGAAAATTAACTTTAATATTAACCTAAATAAGGTTATATTTTTGACACACTGTGGTAATATCCATTTTGCTACTCCAAAGAATTTTTTGTCTTTTTCTTTGTTTTCTATAATGGTCTGAGTAGGTAATTTAGTCTGATAACTGAATTCCAAGTTGATTAATATGTATACAAAAACCAATTTAGTTTAGTTTGGTAATCACAATTAGAAATATTGGAGATGATAAACAATAAGACTATGAAAGAAAAATAGCTGGTTATTTTCCTTCGTTTGTTTATATGAGAATAAAATAATTCTGCCCCATGAGACATGAAAATTAATGACAATGAGGCAATTTACCTTTTCTGTAAACTAATTGTCAGAGCCATTTTAAAAGTATAAAAATCCATCAATGATGGACAACTAACAGATAATAATAAAATGACTTAAAAATTAGTTTCAGTAAAAAATCATTGCTGCATATTCTAATAAATTTTTTTCCTGGAGCTTCTATTAGAAAATATGTTTATAGAACTTTCTATATTTAAAATATTTCTGTCCATCATCTCAAGTTCCAACTTTAAAAGATTTCCCCACACTTGTAGTTTCACAATGTGACAACTTCAAAGATGAAGTTTGAGATATTTAAGAATTTGGGCTTCTACCTCCCTAACTAGGTTTCTCATGATTTTAGAGCAATGTTTCTTAAACTTCATTGTGCACAGGAATCCCCTAGGATCTTGTTAAAAATATAGATTGATTGAATTGTCCCCAGAGATTTTACTTTAGTAGACTGCTTAGGACTTAGAAATGTGCATTTAAACAAGAATCTCTGTAATTCTGATTCATATGAATTAACATCTTCACCTAATGAGTTGGAAGTTATTGATAAGTAGGAAGTAGCCATGGTAATCAATTAGAAACAATATATCTTATTTAGTACATTAAACTCTATTTCCCTCTCTAATACATATTTGCCACTTATAAAGCATCCAGAAAGCATTGCACATATTTTATTCAAAGGAATTACAAGCACTTAATACAGTATTTAAGATAACAAAGCAAATATTTGGAAGATTAGGCCTCCAGGCCAAAGATAAAGAGTATTTCTCAATAATATAATACAATGGGATCCTCAAAACCTATCAGGTTTCTTAAATCTAGACTGTACAGAGAAATCTGTTTTTCCTTCCGCTTTGAGTATATGAATTAGCCCTTATTGTGAACCAAGTCATAGATGTCTTTTTTCTTTCTTTCTTCCATGTATACTTAAAACTTTTCTCTACTTAACTTTAGAGCAACCATCCAAACCTGAAATTGTAAGCAAAGCACCGTTTCTCGAAACAGAGCAACTAAAAAAGGTGAGAGCTTGTTTTTGATTGACTATTTTTATTTAGTTAAAATAAGTAACTTGTGTTACTTATTTGTGTTAAGTTCCTGCTTCTGACCTCAGATTGCAGGACTAATGAGATGGACTTTGCTCTTGTAGAGCTGGTAGTCCTGCCAGTGCCTATCAGAAAGAATGCAGTGAGCAACATGGGAATTCCATGTCCCCTGTCCCTTGTGGCCATGGCGATGTGAAGGAAGGTGTAGTCATTTCTGCAGGGAGAAGTCTTTTTTATTTGAGTGTACGGAATGTTTAATAGAGCCAATGAAAGATGAATGAATTTTCTCTAGATTAAAGATACAAAGGGCTTTCAGCAATATGAAATAATGAGATATGAAAGGAAATGACATGTCTGAGAAACATCAACTTTTGGCATGTCAGGAAATTTGGGTGCTAAGAATTAAAACAAGAGAATACAGAAAGATAATTCTGGAAAAATGAAGGAAGACTGAATGACAACACATCTCATATGCCATGTAGGGAGTTTAGACTTTATTCTGTTGACTATAGGAAGTTTGAAATAAAGGTGTGAGGAAGAGCAGATTTGAATACTCACCTTAGTAAAAGAATGAAGGGAAGCTATATTGAAGTGGGAAACAAGGTTCCATAACTGTGCACATCAGAAGAGCAATAATCTCAATTTCATTAAAATTGCAAAATTCTCTCTCTCTCTCTCTCTCTCTCTCTCTCTCTCTCTCTCTATATATATATATATATATATATGAAACCAAGTTCTTTGAATCAGATTAAATTTTGCTGCATAATACTATTTGATAACTATGGAGTATTAAAGCTAAAACATATTTGAACAGAGTGATGGGGATTATAGATGGGAAGTATATGTAAGTTGGAAATATATATATGTATATATATATATATATATATATATATATATATATACACACACACATACATATATAGTATGAAACTGAAGAGGCAACTCATTTGAACATTAAATGATTCTTGCATGTTAAGATCTATGAACTGAACCAAATGTGATGGTGCACTTCTATAATTCCAGTACTTGGGAGGCTGAGACAGGAGGATCACAGGTTCAAGGCCAGGCTTAGCAACCTAGTGAGGTTCTCATCAACTTAGAGCGATCCTGTTTCAAACTAAAAAACAAACAAAGACTGGGGCATAGCTCAGAGGTAGAATGTCCCTGTGTTCAATCCTTAGTATGCCCAGTATGCAAAAAAAAAAAAAAAAAAAACTTCTGTGAACTTTTAGTAAAGTTAATAAATATGGTTTTATTATGTTAGTTAATGTTTAAACTGAATAGTGTCAAAAGAAACTTGTTAATGCGTTGGTAATGACTGTGCTTTTATTAATAGTGGCAGGATCTATTGCATATTTTAAAATTGGCAAGTTTTTTTGTTTGTTTGTTTGGTTGGTTGGTTGGTTTGGTTTTTATTCTACCTCCGAGCTATACTCCTAGCCTTATTTTTTATTCTTTTTTTGAAACAGGGCCTCACTAAGTTGCAGAGGCCCTCATTAAGTAGCTGAGGCTGGCCATGTACCCGGATCCTCCTGTCTCAGCCTCCCAAGTGCTGGAATTACAAGTGTGTGCCACCACACCCGACATGAAAGAGTATTTTTTTAAAGGGGGGAAGCATTTATTCAAGAGAGCATGCATTCAGTCCTTAGTGTTGGAATACAAATGGATCAAGAAACTGCATTTGCTAAATATTGTGGAGCTTCCAACTTGACAACCCTTCACTGAAACAAGGAAATATCACTCCCTTTTTTATCTTACAGTTGGGCGACTGCATTTCAAAAGACAGTTACCCAGATGGCAACATCACATGGTACAGGAATGGGAAAGTGCTGCAGCCCCTGGAAGGAGGTGGGTACGAGGTGGGCAATAAATTCAAATGGCCTGTTTTGATTTGCTCTTGTCTAGGCAATCTTGAGGCTATCCAGGATTTAAACCTGCTGTCCTTTTCTTATCTGTAATTCCATGCTTTATTACTTTAAGTATCCACTAAATCATTACATGATTTTTACAATATAATTTTCAACCTTGTGCAGTAGAACCAAAAGCAGAGAAAATTATTTCTGCATATGGCATATTCTAGAAGTTAAATAAAGTGAGTGGGAGATAGGATTCCAGGATTCTATTTTTGTCTATGACTTTGATTCATGATTTTGAAAAGACACTCTACCTCACTGCATGTCAATTTTTCCTCCTGCTAAATACAATTAGAAGGACAAAACTGCTTCTCAAAGGTGTGATGATGTTTAATTAAGGATTGTGACTTTATGGCAAAAGATTCTTTCACTTGTGCTCTTTACTTTCTTTAGCCGTGGTCATAATTTTTAAAAAGGAAATGGATCCAGTCACTCAGTTGTATACCATGACATCGTCCTTGGAGTATAAGACGACCAAGGCTGATATACAAATACCGTTCACCTGCTCTGTGACATACTATGGACCAAATGGCCAGAAAACAATTCATTCCGACCAAGCAGTCTTTGATATTTACTGTAAGTAACTAAGTATGTAATCATTTACTTTTAATGTATTAGAAAAATATTCAAATGCCATTAATCTTGGAAGTCCCAATCCAATTGCTCTTTAGATTCTGCTACCAGTCTCTACTCCAAATCCATGACACCCAAGTGTTTCTCCCTCCTTTGGTAAAACCAATGCTTGCTCATTTTATAATCTCTTTCCCTTTCTAGTGTGTTATTTATGAGCACTTCTGTATTCTGCCTGGTGTTAAGTTCATTAAAGATATTATGTCTAACTTGGCCAATTCCTTTTGGTAGTTCTCAGCCCTAGCACTATCGTAAATTTGTAGGAACTTAGAATGTCTTTTTGTCCACTTACTGAATAAATGAAATCAGACTCATGTCTGATTAGATTTTAGGTATAGAGTTGCTATTTAGTAAAGAGATATTTTAATAATGAGGTCAGTTTCTTCATTTACATAGGATATTGTATTCCAAGATATTTTGGTTAACTAAAATCATAAATTTGAAACATAGAGTATTAGATACAAAGAAACCTTCATGGTCATCTGTTCTAATTCCATTATTTTATTTAGCAGTAATGTGAAGCATAGAAACATGCCTTGCATTAGATGCAGAAATATGGAAGCTAGAGAGAAAATAGGAAAGGAAAGGGACTTCTACTGGGAGAGACCAGTAGAAGAGTGGAAGGGAAAGGCAGGCATGATGGAACAGTCCTGTAATTCCAGAACTTGGGAGGCTGAGGAAGAAGGATTCAAAGCCAACCTTAGCAACTCCGTGAGGCCCTCAGCAACTTCGTGAGACCCTGTCTCAAAATAGAAAATAAAATAGGACTGAGGATGTAGCTTGAAGGTAGACTGCCTCTGGACTCAACCTCTAGTACCCTCTTAAAAAAAAAAAAAAAGGAATAGTGGAAGGGGACTGGTGGAGGGAAAAAGAGGAGAGGAGGGAAATGAGGCTTGAGGAATGAAACAGAACAAATAAGGTTATATTTTTATATGAAGGTATAACTGCCAATCACAGTAGCATTTATGGGTAGGGAGGAGGGGTGAGGTGAGTTGATGAGGAGGGAACTACACCAAGAAATGGTGTGTGCATGTATGAACACACCACTTTGAATCTCACTACAATTGTATAACTACAATATATCAATAAAAATTTAAAAATAAAAAACAGAGATTGGAATAAAATCTGTTTCTTCAATATTGGACTCTTTTTTGTAAGAAAGATGCCAAGATAATCTAATGATCAAGAGCAAAGATGCAGCTGGGCGTGGTGACACACATTTGTAATCGCAGTACTTGCGAGACTAAGACCTGAGGATCCAGGTTTGCATCCAGCCTCAGGTACTTAGTGAGGCCCTCTGCAACTTAGTGAAACCCTGTTTCAAAATAAAGAATAAAAAGTAGGACTGGGGGTGTAACTCAGAGGTAGAATGCCCTTGGGTTCAATCCCCAGTACCACAAAAAAAAAAAAAAAAGAGCAAAGATGCTGGCATCCCAGTCCCAGTGCTATCAATTATTTTGTGTTTCTACAAAAATATCGCAATTACTATAAATTCCAGCGTTCTTATCTTGAAATGGGAAATTATAATATCTAATTTGTAGTGGTGTTAGAGTAAGTAAAATCACATGTCTAAAATAGCATAGGGCACCACACATTACATGCTCATTAAGTACTATTTTATCATTACTATATGATCAATATCACTACATAAACAGACCTGGAGATTTTAGGGGGAAATCAATAAAGGATTTATTATTGTTTTGTTATTATCATTTAAAATAAACAAAATCATTGTAATACTGCCACATGTTCTAGAATAACTTAGCATTTCTACATCTATTCTGCAGAAAAGGCAGAAATATGAGCTGGGCCTTTTAAAGAGTCTTACCTCATCCACATTTCTATTTTGGTTCCCTAAGACACAGAATCTTATATAAGAACAAAACTGAAATTCCAAACTTGCCCTAATATTAAAGGGTTGTTTTGCCTTAAACTTGGTAAATAAGTTTCCATTTGATTTTAAAGCACTCCATCATGTGTAGCTTATCTAAAATCAAATTATCATTTTGTAAGTCAAGGCAGAATTCTTTCTTTTGTTAAATATATTATATTTTAATTATTATTTTAATGGTACAAATTTATAGAGTGCTAAGTGATAATTCAATGTATATATATACACACATATATGATACACATTGTATTCAAAGCCTTTGAACTCTATTTTTTCCTAAAAACACTCATCTTTGTGTAATTACAGGGTATAAAATAGGATAGACTATCAAAATGACTTAAGGAAGAATAGGTGGTTAGGTGGAAGAGAAATCTTTGGATACATAAGAAGAAAATAACTTTACCATAGCTAATTTTATAAAGTCGACTTGGGATGGCATTTGAGAAGACAAAGTATGCATTGCCCAGCTTCATGGCGAAGTTACAGAGGGGCTTAAGATCTAGTGCTGACATTCAAGGGGTTTCCTATAGGGTTTTTCCAATAAAGAAATAAGATAGCAACATAATGGGGAAATTGGTAATGCAACACTGCACATGGTCAATGTCACAGATACTCGGTGAAGAGTCCTGGAAGCTCAAGTGTTCGAGAACAATGATTCTCAAGCCCTCATGTGCATCAGAAGAACCTGGAGGACTTGTTAGAACAGATTGCTGTACCTCACCTCTCAAGTTCTGGCCCAATAGATGTGGAAGATGCTTGACATTCTGAATTTATATAAAACTCCCCAACTATGCTAATCCTGCTGATATGAGGCCTGCACTTGGAGAACCACTGATCCAGAAAGAGTTCAGAGGGAAGCGAGACGAGAGAGAGAGAGAGAGAGAGAAGGAGAATGAGAATATGAATGAGAGATAAGCTAAGAGTACATGGAGGAGAAAGAAATTTTATGAATTCAGCTTGAGGGAGCTTGAGAAAGATGTGCTGGTCCTCTCCCCACCTCCCTTACTCTGTTCGACTGGTAATGAAGTTGTAGAGAATCTAGCTCCTTAATCTTCTTATTTTATTTTATTTTATTGTTGACACTGGGTTTTGAATCCAGGGCATTCTACATCTAAAGTACACCCCCAGCTCTATTTTATTTTATTAATTAGAAACAGAGCCTCATTAAGTTTTAGGGAGCCATGCTAAGATGCTGAGGCTGCCCGTGAACCTGTGATTCTCCTGTATCAGCCTCCCAAATTCTAGAATTACTACCATACCTGACTTAACCTTTGTGTCTACCTGAGTTTTGCCTTTTAGTATTGCCTAAGTTTATTCCACCATTCTTCATTGCCAGTGTTTCTATAATGATTTCCAAAATAGTATTCTTCCTGTCTGCCCATCTTTCTCTGCTGAGCCCAGACAAACTGCACTCCAAGCTGCTGCCTGATATATATTTCTAAAACACAAATGAGATAGTATTATAACAGTGATTACAATTTTTCAGTAACTCCCAGAGCTCAGATTAATTCTCACATTCCTCATCATAGTATACCTTGAATGCCTTTTAGCTATAGCCCTGTATTATGTCTCAGCCTCCATCACTGCATATGCACACCATGGTCTGTTTTATCCTTCAGGAGAATACCACTTGTCGGTCTTTTCTTTCATATACACTCTCTGTCATTGCTTTAGCAAACACCTACTTATTCTCCAAAACACAGCTCTGAGATGAATTCCTCCTGGAAGTTTCCCATTCTTATTTATCTGGGACTACCAGTGATCCTATGTGGTTTGTTTTTGTTTAGGGTGGGTGTTATTGCTGTTGTTATTGTTGTTATGTTAGAGTTTTGGATTGAACCCAGTTATACTCCCAGCACCTCCTCTTTTTTTTGGGGGGGGGGGGTACTGGAGATTGAGGTTTAACTCAGAGGCTATACCCCTACTCCTATTTTTTTTTTAAACAGGATCTCACCAAGTTGCTGAGGATCTTGCCAAACTACTGTGGCTGGCCTCAAACTTGTAATCCTCTTTGTCTCCCAAGTACTGGAAGTACAGGCATGTGCCACCATACCTGGCTACATTTTATTTTGAAACAGGATCTTGCTAAGCTGCTGAGGCTATCCTCAAACCTGTGATCCTCCTGTCTTAACCCCCCAAGTATGGGGATTACAGGCATGTACCACCACACATGGCTCAGATGCAGTTTTTAATATTATCATAGTTTAATTGTTAAGCTTGGTGTTTTCATAGAGCAAAAGCAGGGAAGATGCCATTTTCAATTCTATAATTCCAGCATTAGTGCTTACATAAAATAGATGCTAACCGAATCATTGTTTCATTCACTCAATGATTGAACAGAGGGATAAATAAATAGAAAATGTGTGTAGATTTTATTGCTATGTAGGGGTTTAATAGAGTAGTGGAATATAAGAATCTCACTTGAACTAGATTCAAGACAAACTGTGGATACCAGACTAAGGAACTTTTATTTCAAAACTTTCTAAAATGGAAATACATGACTGATTTTGGATAACAACGTATTACTCAAAGTGTTACTTCAGAAACGGCCTCATAGGAAATCGTTGTGAAAGAACAGGAGAAAGGCTCAAAGTGAGGAACCAAATGAAATTTGGTGTCAGTGTTTCAGGTGCAGGTTAACTAGGGCATAGACTAGGGAAGTGTTCATGGGAATAAAAGGGAGAATAAGAGGTAAAATATATCATGAGGTATTAATCACTGGGACATGGTGATTGAGTGAAAAAGAGAGGGCAAAGGAGGAAGCTAGAGTAATAGGAAAAATGATGACTTACTAATGGACAGAGTGAAATTCGAAGTCAGGGAGAAGGGAGAACAAGAGATCATCAATTTTGTTGTAGTCACATGTATGTCCATCCAGAAAGTTACTGTTAAAATTCAAATATGTTGCAATAACCCTCTGATCATAGTTTAGTTATTCAACTCCTTAATACAGAACAGACCTTATTGAAAAGGGAATGCAGAGAAGGGGTTTTTAGAAACACAAGATGCACTCAGATCAGTCATGATCCCTGGCCCTTCTCGTGTCAGCCTTGATCAGAGATGTGGCACAGCCACATGCTGCTCGTCAAACCTGAGTGCAGGGCATACAAGGGCCATGTCAAAGAGTGAGGGAGACCCAGAATTGGAGATCAATGTGATGCCAAAAGCAAACTTGACCTACTTTTCAGCTTTACTGGGAAATGCTGGTTGGAGAAAAACCTCAGGCAAATCTAGAATAAAATGAAAGAAATCAAGGAATACATTAAAGCAATCACTGTGTAGCCTTAGAACATTCTGGACAAATATTTAAAAAAGCCTGAACATACTGAAATGACAAAGAAGCAATCTATAGCAACCCTTCTAAGAATTCCTTGCAATCTGAATATAGAAAGGTAAATAAATAACTACAGGAAATAGAAAAAAATAAAACCTCCAAAACTACCCCTGCTCATTTCACTTTACTGGCCAATAACAAAATAGATCTTTGAAGATAAATTTTAATGCTACCAATTTGAAAATATAGGCATTACTTTGATAGCTATTTAATTTTGGGGGGGGGGTACTAGGGATAGAACCTAGGGGCATTCCAAGCTACACCCCCAACCCCCCTTCTTTTTGAAACAGAATCTTGCTAAATTGTGGCAATCCTCCTGTCTCAACCTCCCAAGTACTGGGATTACATACCAAGCTGACAGTTACTAATTTTTGTGTGAAAGATTCCCTGAAACAGACCTTTGGATTATATGATTTCAAAATTTATTGTTCATCATATTATACAGCTATACAACAAATGAATAAGTTAGGAAGTGAGGCATTTAAAACTGCTACCACTGCCTACTTTTATTGCATGTTTGCTAAATATGGTCCCACTGTATCTGGGTTTTCATTTATTTAGCATTCTACTGTTGAGCAGTAGCCTGTACTAAAGAATACTCTTCAGCTCTATTTTCTCTGCAAAAATGAACAAAATAGATTGGAAGTTAGCCCTTGGCTCCAATGAACAGGACAGAATTACAAAACATTTATAGTTCTGCTGATTGTGTCAAGGGTCTCTCTCAGTTCACAGGATTCATTGTTCTGAAAGCAGGTCTAGTCTACTGCATGCCAAAATCCTTGCTGGTATTTAGCTCATGTCTCCTCCCTATATTTAGCATAAGGTATTATTATGTAACATGAGTACAGTGGTGCCTAATAGCCTTAGCTGATTTGGTCTTTCCAAACTATAAGATTCCTATAACATAGTTAAATTTCCTTATAATGAAGTCATACAGTGAGATTTTTTTTCCTACTGGTCTTTTATACACAAAATAATTACAGTCATTTCTACCTCAGTTAAGGACATTTTGCTAAGAAGAAACCGATTTTTTATGTAACAGTGTCTCTTTGTAGTTTGCTCTAACTAAGATTAGTACTTGGTATAGCAAGTGGCTATTAACTTCAATCCTTCTATAAAAAGATACATTTAAGTAATTACCGTTACTAACTTCTTGAGAAAATTGTGTATAATTTAGTCATTTGCATTGTATGCACAGTAATTTGGTACTTGACAAAAATGGTTAACTTGTGCTTACGACTCTTGTAGATCCTACAGAGCAGGTGACAATACAAGTGCTGCCACCAAAAAATGCCATCAAAGAAGGGGACAACATCACTCTCAGATGTGTGGGGAATGGCAACCCTCCTCCTGAGGAGTTCTTGTTTTACTTACCAGTAAGTGCCTGAGTATTACTTGAGCTTTACTACTACTCTCATTCTGTCCTTGTTTGGCCCCTAACTGACAATAAGGGTTTTATGCAATTGGATAGCATAAGTGAGAATGAATGTTATTCCTTTGGAAGCTTTTTTTTTTTTTATGGTACTGGGAATTGAATCTAGAGGCATTCTACCTAACTCCAAGCTATGCCCCAACCTCGATTTTATTTCTTTATTTGGAAACAGGTCTCATTATTTTCTGAGAGCCTCACTGTTTTGCCAACACTGGCTTTGAACCTGCAATCCTCCTGTCTCAGCCTCCCAAGCACTGGAATTACAAGTGTGTGCCACCACGCCTGGAATCTTTTTGCAATTTATTTCTCAATGTTGACAGAATTCAAAGACAAAGGGGATTAAAAAAAAAAAAAAAAAAAAAAGATGACCACAGAAAACCGTAATTGCAAAACCTCAAGGTTTAATTGTCCATGTAAGCTGTAAGAATCTGCTCTTTAAAAGGAGATAACTCTAAAATGAAGACTGATGACAGCAAATGATCAGAGGTGGATTCTAAATCAATGCACTGTGTTACCCTGAACATACCTCATGTCTTCTGAAGGAATAATATTTCTGTGGCACATTATATTTAGCTTGATAGAATAATGCTCTGGGTGCTTTCTTCTTACATAATGTTAAAGTATTGGTTCCTCAATTTTCATCCATATCATAGCTGAAAGAAATGAGATGCACAGAGGATGCTTTGGAAGGTGCTCCAAAAGAGATACTCTGGGTTGTTCTGGATGTCATTGTGATAGGGAACCTGAGTTGGAAGGCACTTTCTGAGGACACCTTGCTCTTCACATCATCTTTGCATGGAAGAAAGCCATGTGCAACCCAGCTCTGCATTTACAGCAGGGATGTGCTCACGAATCTATTCACTGCATTACTAGTAGTGTTTAAGAATATCATTTGCTACATTATTCAGAAGACTAGCAGAAGTAATTCCTTATAAACTTAAAGGTTGACAGGAAACTGTTTCGCCTCTTAACTTGACATGCTGTTTTTGTCTCATTTGCAAATGGAAATTTTCAAACACATTAGGTTTCCACTTTGGCTATCAGGGATGACAGAGCCAAATTTATGTCTCAGCTTTAGCAACAATATCTGCTGACTGTCTTTTTTTGTTAACATATATCCTACTTCACCCAGTTTTTCCCATTCTAGATTTGTTTTCTCCTCTCTCTCTCTCTCTCTCTCTCTCTCTCTCTCTCTCTCTCTCCATCATCTCCATCTCTATATCTCCTCTTCTCCTCCTTGTTGTTTTTCCTTTTTATTTATATGTATGGCACATTTTCTTTAAGCTGCCTCAATTATTTTTGTCAAATTAGGTAAGACATAAATATAAAAATAAAAGATTGGACATATTTAAAGATTGTTTTAAAACTTGAACAGGAAGCCATGCTGTCAATAAAATGTATGTCATCAGTACAATATAAATTGTCCTTCAAAATTCTTTAAAACCAAAATCTTAATTATTTCTCTAGAAATCAGATTTTGAGATGTTGGTAGCACAAGCCATACTCTTTTTTTTTTTTTTTTTTGGTCCAATCAGAAGCACATTTCCTTTTTTGTCCTTATCTGAGAAAATGCCATCTTCATCAAGAAATACAACTTTTCTCATTGTAGCTACCAAGTGTAATCATCTGACATTTTGCCTCTATCCAAAGGGACAGCCCGAAGGAATAAGAAGCTCAAATACTTACACATTGACAGATGTGAGGCGCAATGCAACAGGAGACTACAAATGCTCCCTGATAGACAAAAAAAGCATGATTGCTTCTACAGCCATCACAGTTCACTGTAAGTCACCTTCTTCATTACCGCTCCTCTTTGAAGGCCTCTAATAGTTTAGCATGGATACATTTGCTAATAAATTGAAGCTATATCTTTATTAATAATTTGGTTTCAGTAGACTCAGTAAAGATCATCATAATACACTCAGCTTTGGTCCAGGTTTGCATTGCAGTTTTGAAACCTTACAAGAATCTGGTAATTGCAACTTTTGCCAGTGGTAAATCTCCCTCTTCTTTCTAAATGTATTCAGGTTGTTGTATTGATAAATGGTATTTATATAAATCTTAAAGAAATGACTCATTATATATTTTAAGAAAATGTATGTATATATTTGTGTGTATATAATATAAAATGTGTATATATATATGTGTGTGTGTGTATATATATATATATGTATATATATACATATATATATGTATATATATATATACATATATATATAATGTTTAAAGTGCTGAAAATCTAACCCAGGGCCTCATGCATGCTAGGCAAGTGCTCTATCAGTCAGCTACATCCCCAACCCCTAGTTAGATATTTTTGAAGTTCAAAAGGTTTACAGTTGACCTGAAAAAATCTCCATTAACTTTCTTTTCTTTTATTACAGAATAAACTTAGCATGCAAACTCAGGCAAAGCAAACTCACTGTAGACTCAGCAATTGGAAGAGAAAGTAGAGATGAAAGTAGTAAGGTCTACCACTTTTTGGTAGAACTTACTCTATATAGGATAGTAGAATTCTGGAAACCAGAATAATTTCAAAATCACCTTGAATATAAGCTTTTTAAATTAACTTTTTATCTTCTTTTGCTCTCCAGATACTCCAAAAGTTATTTCTGACCCCTGTGCATGTGACAAAAACAGATACATAAAAACAGACATATAACTTGAGTTTTTTCTTCTGTAATTCCTGACAGTTCATACAGCTGATATCCTTGCTGCATCATGGAAATAGTAAATGTTTTTCATTCTCACTGCCTGCTGCTCATATTAGAATCCATTGAGTGCTTTGGGCAAGTGTCAATCTTTCTTGGAGGTACAGGCAGAGCTTTCCAATAAATCCTTTGTACCCAAAAGTAAGATTTATTCTAGACATTCATTATCCATTACAATCCCATGGAGCACAAAGTGTTTCTTTGTTTCAAAATTAGAAGAGACTTTCGAAATCTTTTACTCTATCCATAATTCTTGGAAAACAAGTAGGATAGACGGTAAAACTTTAAGGGAGATGCAGGAGGGTATCCTAGGGAATAAAGCAACCAGATGGTTACTTTTGATTGTCTGATGTTGGAAGTGTACCCTCGGGAGCTCTATGGGAACAGTGGGCTATTAAGAAATGTTCAGAGCCCAGCCATCTCTCCATTTACTCCACACTACTATTGGAGCGGTTTCTGTGTATATCCTAATTAGGGAGAAAGCAGTGACCTCTCAGTATAACAGTAGTGCCATTTTTCCTCCAAGGACCAGTTGGTCATGAGACTATTTATCTAGGATTGTTTCATTAAAACAAAAAAAAGGCAAAGAATACAACCAGCAAATAGACCTGGCTGTAGAATAGTTCTTCTAAATCCTTGTTCATGTCTTTGGGCTAATCACCAATATTCCAGAGCCTTTGAGGCAGTGTGGTTGTGCATATGTTTAAGAGATGCTAGATACACAGAACTCCTAAAAAGAGAGGGCTCTTATTCATATTATTTGTAGAGCAGGCAGGAAGGGACAGACAGCAGGCTGATAAGGCAGAAGACTTGGTGGTAGCCACATGGTGCCTTGATTATCAGCTATGATCGGAAGAAAAATTAAACAAAAGCATGTATAATGGCTTCATTGAATTTCAGTGCATTCAACTAGATTTAAATGCACTTTGGTTTTAACAGGCAGACCATAACCCTGGGTTTTAAAACTTGTGTGTCTCTTTAAAAGCTGAAAAAAAGGTGTTGCAAGTCAATCAACATTTTACTCTACATTATGTGAAACCCCTAAAATCTTATTTTTGTCCATTTATCCTTGATTGCTTCTTTGTTTCCCAAAAATAGGATTTGTTTCCTTTCCATGACTAGAAGCAATGTGGGTAGAGAAATGATAGTCCATGTATGTACATGTTTGCAGAATATACCTTTCATCATGACTCTCATTCTGCATTTCCTACTTACTGATGAAACAGCTACGACTCCTCTGCCAATTCATGCACACACAGATTCTTCATCAGAACCTTCGGAGTCTACCTTTTTCCTTTAAAATCTTTTATCTTCTCAATGACAACTATCCAGCTAATAAAGTTCTTATGAAGTCACCATTTTTTTTATATTAATGAGAAACTGGGAAAGCATGCTTCTTCATTCATCAATAGTGTTTGAGAGCCTACCATGCATCAGGCACTGCAGCTATATCAGAGAAAAATTAAGTCACAGTCAATATCCTCCTGATATTTACAGTTTAACTGGAGAATGGATTTTCTAAATGATGCCTCAAACTATCAACAAATTGCAATTAGAACATGTAAAACCAAGGAGAAACACAAAATGCAATAGGAAAGCCCCATACCATAGAATCAAGTCTCAGTTCCCAGCCATGGCAGGCATGGAACTCAATGGTCTGGCGTCAACTAATTGTATAGATTTGCCTACCAGTTGTACTGAATTATTCTCCTTTGTGAAATCTGTCAAAATCTCGCACTTCTTTGCTTTTGTAGCAAAAGTTGTCCCTATATTTCCACCAAAGAAGTCCATTCTCAACCATCAAGGGCCACACATATACAGTGCCTTCTGTACAAAGGCTTTCTCACTATTTTGAAAGCCATGTTGTCCTTGTTCTCAATACTCACATAGGTCTTTCTTTATACATCTATTTGTAGCCCTGCCTTTAATCTTCCAACAAATATTTATTAAACTTATAACCCATAGTAAGTTTTCCACTATGTGTTGCCTTCATAAGCCATGTATTTCAGTCAGTTAGTCAGTTGAGTGCTTATTACCTCTTTTTTTTTTTTTTCTTTGTACTAGGGATTGAACCCAGGGGAGTTCTACCCCCAAGCTTAATTTGAAATAGGGTCTCACTAAATTGCTGAAAGTCTCACTAAGTTG
Organism: Graphiurus murinus; assembly: GCA_004027655.1. Taxonomy (NCBI): domain Eukaryota; kingdom Metazoa; phylum Chordata; class Mammalia; order Rodentia; family Gliridae; genus Graphiurus; species Graphiurus murinus. Next base: position 17,722 of record PVLC010011292.1, read on the forward strand.
CTGAGGCTGACCTTGAACCTGAGATCCTCCTAAGCCTCCCAAGTACTGAAATTACAGACATGCACCACCACTCCCAACCCTATTATCTCTTTAAGTAATAACCTCAACAACTTATAAGCTCATTAATCATCTCTGTGCCTCCCATTAATGATTGGAACATAGTAGCTGTACAATTTATGTTTGTTCAGCTGAATTGGATTTTCTTCATACAGATCACACTATGACAGTAAGATTTTTTAAAAATTATTCCCATCGAAAAGACTGTGCATCCTGAGATGTATTTATACTCTTTTTTAATGCTATCTGTTGACAGTGTACCTAACAATAGATCTTATATAAAATTTCAACTGCATGAGAAATTGAATAGCATTTCAAAAGAAATCTAACTACTTGTCAATTCTCTCTGAAGAAACACAGAGACTATCTCATGGTTTTTCAATTTATCACCTGCTGTCTAAATATACTTGATTTTTCAATGTTATGCCTAACCAACTCTTTTTGCAATATTTACCTAGTCATCATCTTTCTTTATTTTCTTCCACAAGTGATTTAAGATTTTTTTCTTAAGGCAATAGAGTCTAGGGAACTATGTATATGCACTCAAAACATCAATTATATTAACTGCAAATAAATGCATAATCAATCAGATGGACCATTCATTTGTCCAGCCTGGTCTCAAAACTTGTTTGAAAAACTGAGCTGAATACACTACAATGCAATTATTTTAGTCACATAAATCAGTTCTGAATTTTCAAGTGCAGTTATCAGGATTTTTTTCTTTTGTCTTCTCTTCTCCAAAATATTTTATCTGAATTATGTTCTCAGAGTTTGCATTTTAAGCAGATTCTCTGCTTCACAGATCTGGATTTATCCTTAAACCCAAGTGGGAAAGTGACCAAGCAGATTGGTGATACCCTGCCCGTGTCATGCACAATATCTGCTAGTCGGAATGCAACTGTGGTTTGGATGAAAGTAAGCCATATTTTTTTGGTACTATCCTGCTGTTTGGACTGATGTTAAACTCTCTTGTATTCTATGTTATATCCAAATATGTATTAATATACTTGTATACCTACACCATGTGCTCTCAACCTCTCTCTCTCTCTCTCTCTCTCTCTCATCAAACCACAATAAAATTTTAGAGATACTTATCACTAGGATACTATGTGGCATCCATAATTGATGCTCTGAGGCTTGGTTTGGGGCTTGGTTTATACATATATACTATATATGACACACATACATGCATATCCAGGAATATATACATTTAAGTTCTTTAGGGCTTAATAATTTATTGAGTGTCTAAATCCACATTATTCTCACATGATATTTATAACATCCCTGTGAAATATGCAGATCATCTGTTACTTCCCCAAAATTTCTTATAAAGAAACTAAGGTGAAAGAAATCAGAAAGCTCATAAGTGACAGAATAAGAGTCCCAAGGTCAGATCTTTTCTTTTGCCTTTCTGCTGATGAAACTACAAGAAAGTGTCTGAAAGCATGTTAAGCTAGATTAGGGGCTTTTTAATTTAGGGATCCCTTTTCACCGCTGGGCCATGATAAAACAGGTGGTACATACTAGGAGCTTAGTATTTTCTGAGTGACTGCCTATAGGTTGAGATGAAGAACATGACATAGGGAACTAATCATCATTGATATCTTTTTCTTTGGGGGGGGGGGTACTGGGTAATGAAGCAGAAATATTCTACCTCTGAGCTATATCTCCAGCCCTATTTTATTTTTTTGTTTAGAAACAGGGTCTCACTAAGTTATTGACACTTAGCCTTGAACCTACAATCTTTCTGTCTCAGCCTCCCAAGTACTGGGATAACAGGAATGTGCCACCACGCTCAACCATTGCTATTCTTTAAAAATGTGAAAATGGGATTCATAATTGGTAATCCGACACAAATTATCACTAAAAATAAAGTTTGTGACTATGATCCCTCCACTTAAATCCTTGGCTAGTACATCCAGACTCCCAAAGCATATGTTACCAAAGCATGGCACACAACAGGATCACCTAGCCATTGATGGGCTATGAAAATGCATACAACTTTTGAAACAGAGCTTGACAAAATTACCCTTATTAATAATTGATTAATTATCTTTATTTAAAACATTAACAATTAAAATCTTTATTAAATTATGATTATTAAAAATTTAAAAATTATCTTTATTATTCTGTATAGCTTTACTATCTGCATTTTGACCTCTTTGAATACTAGATTCTCAATTCCTTGTCTCTCTTTTAGTCACAGCCTCCTCACAACTTCTTGTTTATTCAGATAAAATATCCCTCGATAGGCTGCATATTAACGTGATATACTTGCAGTGGCCGATGGTCACAATGCTAGACAAGTGCTAAACAACTAGAGTAACCAATAATCATATGAATGCCAACAGCATGTATTACTTCAGGACTAAGGAAACAAGTTTACTGGGTAAAGACCAATTTCTACATCAGCTGCAGTCACTGATGTAACTGAATGCTAAAGTCAGCCAGCATTGCTGATTAATATCCTTGATCTTGGTTAGCTGATGGTGAATAGGAAAAAAATATCCTAATGGACAAAGTCCACCTAATCTTAGGATCCTGTTTAATTTTCTACTTAGGAACATTTTGATTTCTCATAAAATGGAATTTTCGTTTTGTATTTCAGGTGATTTTTAAATGAATTATTTCCTTTTTTCATAGAAATTAGAGTGGTAATCTGTTACTAAGGGTTTCTTATAAAAAGCCTTCTTGTCATAATTGCTGTGGCTCTATAATGACTCCTGTGTTAGTAACTGTATCAATAAAATAATTTTCAAGCATTTATACTAATCATTGAGTAGGTACCACAAATCCACATGTTTGTCAATCCTACAACTACTACAATGAATAGGAATTGTCAATTGAAAACTTTTCTTAATGGAAACACAATGCATTATTTATATAATTAAGTCCTCATAACAATGTAATACAGTAAGAATATAGTCCCACTTCACAAATAAAGGAAACAGATTTAGAAGTATATGAACTTTGTTCCATATTATCAATTCCGTAATAGAAGTTTCTGAAATATCACTCTGGTATGTCTGATTCCAAAACTACAAATAAAAAAGGAAACCTATTTTTAGAAGCACTTGATATTAAGAAGATGCTTGTATTTTCATTAGACCTAGAATAATAGTTTTAGGCTTTCTTATTCTATAATAAATACATTTAAAGATATAATTGTGCCCTGAGAAGTAATTACTTTTTATTTAATCAGGATAACATCAGGCTTCGATCGAGCCCATCATTTTCAAGCCTTCATTATCAGGATGCTGGAGACTATGTCTGCGAGACTGCATTGCAAGAGGTTGAAGGACTAAAGAAAAGAGAATCACTGACTCTCGTTGTAGAAGGTAGTGAAATACTTTGGTGCCAATTCAAATCCTTCTTTGTGAATCTGATACCAGATCTCTTTTTATGGCCTCAGCTCATTGTCATATTTTAATTGTGATGATATTTTAGGAAAACCTCAAATCAAAATGACAAAGAAAACTGATCCCAGTGGACTATCTAAAACAATAATCTGCCATGTGGAAGGCTTTCCAAAGCCAGCTATACAGTGGACAATTACTGGCAGTGGAAGCGTCATAAACCAAGCAAGTATTTGTCTTCTTGTTCTATTCTGCATTTGATCCCAAGTGGAGTTTGACTTAGGTACCTAGTGCAGACTGATTTTTTATCATGTGAAATTTGCAGGGTACTTTCAGAGAAAGCTCTTACTAAATTCTTAATTTTCCCAGAGAAGAACATGACTCAAAGAGAAACATTAAATCCCAGGGCCATGGAGAGTGGAGAAACCATTCTGTTGTGGTCAGTATGTTTTTAACAGAATTCAAATTGGGTGTTGCACCATGGTCATTAATTTCTGAAATTTGGATGACTAAAACATTAAAGAATATACTTTTCTGCATCATAAACTTATACATCTAAGTATAAACAACATCCATTACTTTGCATACTTATGCACACTAAGGGATATTTCTTCTTGAAACTGGGCCCTAGGGGATGGTGATGAATGCATTCACTATCTGTGAACATATGGTGGTCTGATTTGCCAGTTTAAGGCAAGCACCATAGTGTCTAAGCTGTGTCCTTCTAAACAAAAGAGGACATAAACCAAACCTTAATATTTTACTCTTTGTAGGCCATTTTAGTAATAGTAAAGAGCTAAGAACTTATTAGCACTACCAGTAATTTTTTCTCAGTACTAAGTTGTTGACAAAAAAAAAAAGTGAACCTGGCCTGTCGCTTTGGGTTAAGAACTGTATTTCCACTGAATTGCCAATGTGCTTAGATTATTGACATCTTTGTTATCCATTTTTTTCAACAATAGTCTTCTTGTCCCTTCAGCTCCATAGAACCAGTTAAAGACTCTTCAGGAGGTACCTTTTGATTATTTCAATTGTCTCTATTGTCTTCTTCCTATCTTTGAACCCAGTTGATATTTGAGAAGACATCTATAAAGCAAAAAGCCACAAGTTAATTTTGAGTTAAAAATCTCCATTTTTCCTTCTGTCCAGGAAAGTTTGGCCACTGGTTCAGCTCATATAATATGATTTTTCAGAGCAAAGTAGATTTGGTATTTCAACTTTGGGTGATGCATATATATATTCCATGCATAAGTCCAGGCATGGAAAACCCCAAAAAGAATGGTCACATTTAAGCAAATAAGCTCTGATTTGATTAGGTGTAATGGGGACACACAGGTGATGGACCATGCCAGAGGAGGGTAGAGAGGCAAGCCCAAAGAAATGCGATTTTTTTGGTTCAAAATAAAGACCTGAATTACCTGAATTGCTGACAATGTACAGATTAAATGTTAAAAATAAAATGCCCCCCCAAAAATGATTTTTCCAGTTGTTTGTTTTTTGCTCTCTAGTTCAATTAAGTGATAAATGTTGTAGAGCAGAACCTTTAGGAATAGATAATGCAGGCATAGAAAATAGAAAAACAAGCACATGATAAATATCTGATGAATAAAAGGACATACAGATTTAAAAGGCCATCCTAGAAATGAACAAATGTATTTTGTAGATATTAAAGTATAAAAAAAAAACAGTCTCAGTGAGAAAGTCATCTGAAAAATCCTAGGGGGAAGTGAGAAAATAACAGGTAAACTTACAATGAGGATAAAAAATAATAATGCCATTCTTCATTGTCAAGGAGAAAGATTGATTCTGGCCCACCAGGTGATATGTTATTTTTCTTGTTCTAGGTCTGTGCTGATCCATCCATAATCTTTTATTTATTCCCTCTTCAAACACATGATGAATCTACTCTTTTACAGCTAGGAGGTATCACTTCCCCTCCTCTGTCTCCAGGGACTAGAAGATAGCCCTCTCTTGTCCTCAAGGCACTTACCGTGCAGTTATGAAGAAAGCAAACAGAGACAAGATAGGAAATGAAGCAAAAAAAAATGATGTGGGGAAAAAGTGCTAGTGCATATTTGCACCAATCCTGTGGGATTTGGAAGTCAAATCCTAGGGATGAGATTCAAGTAGGTCACATTTTACATTTGAAGGAATTAAATGCAGTGATTGCCATCCCTTACACCTAACAAAAATCAAACAAACTGTGTAGTCACTGAAGAAGAATTCTCCGCCTGTATATAACACAGGAAGTTTTAGAGAAAAAAATCATCGTATTTACCCATGAGCAAATCATACATATATTTGCACTTTTGTATAATGCTTAAGACAAGGGTTTTAACATCTGTAGTGAAGAACAGTGACCAAATTTACAAGTAACTAACTATGAATGTTTGTTGCTGAAAACAGGGTGATTAGATGATAACCAATTAATTATTTTGAAACAAATACCATCACCAAAATATAACCTAAAACTGGGAATTTTGTTGACTTAATTATTAGAATTCAGAATAGGAACATAAACAGAAATCTAACTATAGTTTACTAATCTTTTTCCTACCTGCCAAAGATACAGGCCTGGATGGTCTTTATCCATGATCTTACATTTATGCACTTGAACATCAGATTACACTATAGAGAACCACACCTTACTCTTTCCTAGGCTTTCAAAATGTATCCTTATTTCTAAATCCATCTTCTTTCTTCTTTTTTCAGACAGAGGAATCTCCTTACATCAATGGCAAGTATTATAGTAAAATTATCATTTCCCCTGAAGAGAATGTTACATTAACTTGTGCAGCAGAAAACCAGCTGGAGAGAACAGTAAACTCCTTGAATGTCTCTGCTAGTGAGTATTTTCATTTCTGGCATTAAAAAGTAAGAAAATTTGAAGTTATACTTCATTAGCTTAAAATCTTCAGTTCCATCTTCCTGTACTGCATCATGGTAAGTTTTATTTATTTGTTTATTTATTTATTTATTTATTTATTTTGCATTTGGTATCATCACCATAAGGTTATTTTTTTCTTTTTTCCTGGTTTCCATTCTTGCACTATCCTTGTCTTGACAGTTAAATCATTTCATATCTTATGGGTCAGCGATCTTATCCTGTATAGGAATATATCCCAAGAACAATGGAAAATAGGAAATAAACTGTTCTTTAATTAACATTTTGTGTTGAATAGAGGCAATTCAAACTTTTTTAAAAAATATTTCTGTAACATTTCTAAATTTGGTAAGTTTTTACTTCTCTTTACAAATTTGCATCACAATATTTTGTTATATTTATCCTATCCTTATTTTGTATAGAAATGCTACAAGTTTAAAATCATTAGGTAAATTAGAAGCCATACTGGTATTCTGTTCATAAAATCAGGTTTCAAAAATTGCTCCTATTTTCATATCATTTTAATCATAGCCCAAATTAGATAAATGAGATTTTCTCCAAGAAAATTAAAGAATCTATCAATGCTGAAATGGAATATAAAAGCCTGATGGATTGACAGGGAAAAGAACTGAACAAATTTAACTCTAAAATAGGATCATTGACTTTTCAGAATGCAGTTCAGTTGTGTATTGATTCATTCTGCCAAGAAAGAGAACACATCCTTTCTTCCCGAACACAAGTCTTTCTTTTTACTCTCACACGTTGAATAAGGTGCTTCAGTTGTCTGGTCCATGCAGTAGCTTGATCAACATTTAACACAGTCATGTTCAGACTGAGTGAACATCACCTGAGATTCCAATTGAGCATGTATGAGGAAGAGTACAGGAATCCACATTTTGTCAAACATCATAGGTAGTTCTGGTAGTAGCTGATGCACTCTAAAGAATAATTATATAATTTATTTTTAGATGATAACCCACAAAATCAGTGATTCTTAAAAGATACCAACAGCATGGTACTAACATTGTCATTTGGAGGGCTTTGGCAAATATCACATATGCTATATGCTGCTTCTTAGTCTCAAGGGCACCCCTGGCGTTAACCTCCACCCTAATCCTCACTCTGAGAACATCTCTAGTGGTAAGAACTTGACACTAGAGAATGAAAATAATTCTCCTATATGGACTCCAGAAAAGTTGAGAAATACAGCATTGTAGCTTTCCCAAGTGCCCACTTATTTCTCCTAAAAAAAGAAGTACTATGAAAATCTGGTAGATAGTGGAAAAAATAATATAGGTTTCAGATTAATACTAGAGCTTGTTGATCTTGAAATTTTCTATGGTAGATTAGTAATACCTTTGCAATTTTAACTACTTTCTTTTCCTTAAAACAAGATTAATTTTTGGTAGGGAAGTTCTAGCCCTTTTAAGTATGATTTTTTTTACCCTTAGCTGGAGAATAGATATTTTATCTTAGTATTATTACATCATACTATAATGGTAAAGGTGACTTTCACATATCAACAAATTTTGTTTTTAATTTCATATTAACATTTTTCATTTCAGTAAGTATTCCAGAACACGATGAGGCAGACGAGATAAGTGGTAGGTACTATGCTGCCGACTCTTCTTCCTTGACTATCAGCTCAAGATTTATGAAGTGTCATCTTATAAGTAATTTTCTTAGCTGTCCTTAATGTTGACTTGAATTAAAATACCCAAATGAGACAAGACAGCAAGAATGCTAAAATTTTACCCTTTAAATCACCAGTTTGCATGTTAATCATGGTAGTGAGTCTTAGTGATTTTTAATAAGAAATAATACCAGATTGGCTTCTTTATAAAAATCCTTAGCATTGCCTGTAATTGTGTGGGTTCTTCTTTTTTTCTTTGTAGATGAAAACAGAGAAAAGGTGAATGACCAGGCAAAACTAATCGTGGGCATTGTTGTTGGTCTCCTCCTTGCTGCCCTGGTTGCTGGTGTTGTCTACTGGCTGTACATGAAAAAGTCAAAGTAAGTTGTGGGAAAAAGATCTTTAATTATTTCTTCACTTTCTGAATATAATATAACTGAATATAACATGCTATTATTCTCATACCAGCTGTACATATATTATCTATAATAAGACAGACATATCCTCAAATCAGGCTGATCATATTTTGGATTAGTTCAAAGTGACTACATTGCCAGCATCAGGAACATGGCCTGAGGTGTGATTTTACTCATGTCCCCTTATTTTTTTAAGTCAAAATTCTGAATTTAATTATTAGATTTTTTTCAGTGCCTGGGTAGAGTTTTAAAAACATATACTGCTTTAAACTTTTGGTCTAGGAGAATGATGATTAATTGAGGCTAGTACCTCTTATCGGAACTGCTAGAGGTCTTGTCTAGCTAGCAGTGGAATTGCTAATGAGGTGAGAATTCCTTATCTTTACTCCTCTATTCTAGTGAGTTGACTTTATTCCACATAAGAATCTAATTTGGAGGACAAAAGTCATCATTATTTTAAGTTTAAATTTTTAAAAATTGATACACTAAATACTAAGACTAAGTTAAGAATGTTTTAGATGCTGGTCATGGTGACACCGTAGTATTTTCCTACAAATTACATAATTTTGTTATTCTTTATGGCTGTATAAAAACTCATGAAATAAAACCAACACCTGGTGTGTGTTTGTCAGGGTTCTCCAGAAAATTAGTCCGTGTGTGTGTGTGTGTGTGTGTGTGTGTGTGTGTGTGTGTGTGTGTTTACATACACAAAGAAACACTTATTGCAAGGATTTGCCTCACATGATTATGAAGGCTGCAAAATGTCAATATCTACAGTCAGCATAATGGAGACCCAGGATTGCTGACATGCTGTTCCAGTCTGTTTCCAAAGGCCTGAGACCCAAGAGAGAGGAGATCTAATTTCAGTCTGAGATCAAGCAGAATAGAGACTCAGGAATGCAGGATCAGAACAATATCCAGGTCAAGCTGTGAGGCAGGTGGAGTTTTTTCTTTCTTTCTAAACCTTTTCATCCTATTCAGATCTTCAATTGATGGGGCAATGCCCACACACATAAGGGAAAGCAATCTGCTTTCCTCAGTCTACAGATTCACATATTTATCTCATCCAGAAACACTCACAAACATGGCCAGAATAATGTTTGAACAAATGTCTGCGCAACACATGGCACAATGAAATTGACAAAAAAATTTACCATCACATTTAGTGATGGTAGTACAAATATATTCCTTTTCTCAGTGGACATTTTACCTAGATATACCATGGTGTTTATAGGATATTTAGAAGGCTGCCAATAATGTATAAGTGAAGGGAAATACCAACAGTTGTCAGAGGAAATACCTCCCTTACAGAAATTCTCCTTTATGTAGAAGTCCCCTGCTGATCAAAATTTTATCCTCAGCTTCGATGTTAGGATATTTAATTTTATTAGGATTTCTGATGCACTCCAGTATAATTTGTTTCTGAACAAAATGAAAATAAAATTTTCCCTTATTCTGAAAATGGACTGTGGTCCTCTACATTATGCTCAAATTAATGTTAAATTCTTGAAGCAACCACAGGATCAGAATCATCCTATTCAAATAGCTAGTATCTCATCGGACATTATTTATCTTCCTATGAATAAAAGAAATTTGCATGTGTGTCTGAGTGTTACTTCACTAGTTGGTACCACATGTTGAACCAAAATTAAAATCACGAATAAATAAATACTGGACACTTAGCATCACAATGTCTTTAGGTTAAGGTCTCAAGCATTCCCTTAAAAGTCTCTCATTAAATTAAGTGCAACTTTTAGCATCTGACCCGAACATTCATCTAAATAACTGTTACTTAATTGAAAAGTACAACAAATTTGGTAGATTTAATATTATTGGGAATTAAAGTAATAAATTGCAACTCTCGTGCCAAGCATTAAAGGGTTTTTACTAAGAATCTGTGAAATGCTTCAGATTTGCTAAGTGCATTGCAGTTCTCATTAGCTGTCCCTTGCCTGTGCCCTCTGAAACAAGCTAGCACTTTTGCAATATGAGCTAGTGTTCTTAACACCTTAAGCCACTTGTCCAGAGAAGTACAAATTCATAATAAGAGCTTTCAAGTTAAGAATTTCTAAGACTGTGTGTGTGTGCATGTGCATGTGTGTGTGCATGTGCACGTACATGTGTGTGCGTGCCTGCGAGTGTGTGTGTGTGTGTGTGTGTGTGTGTGTGTGTGTGATACAGCTAGAAAAACAGTGAAATTTTGGGAAGTTCTTCACATTGGCTACTTTAGAAATCATTGGAGAGAGATAAGAGAAATACTATTTTATTCCCAAATAGAATTTAAGAGTACATTTGGGTTTTTTGTTGTTTTTTTTTTAATTTTTATTACTCAGCACGGATTTTTTATACATTTCTTGAGTACAACAGGGTTATGTATATATTTACGACACATCAATCTTTGTCAGAGCACAATTAGCACTACTTCTTTGATTTCCATGTATAGCCCACATTCTTAACATAGCCTGGTCAAGCAAACTTTCTAGAGAGTACATTTGTTAATAGACATAGTGGCTACTCAGCTACCATGCATTCCTCATCCCACTAATAGAAGCCACATATTTTTATATTTATTTCATATATGAAGAACTGTAGCAGGAAATATTTAGAAGTTATGTGCTTTTCACGTTGTGATAGAGTATATTCATGGAAGAATGAGAGCTTATAACACTGCTTTAATCCCATAACTTCTCACATGAAATTCTTTTAAAGCCGGAGATAGGCTTTGATAATGATTATGTATAATGAATGATTTCCCATGTATGTAGAATATTAACTGTCTACTCCATATCTAATTGTTTAACTGATAAAACTTCATTAGAAAATGGGAGATTATTCAATGATTATCTTTTACATTCTCTCCACCTGTGCTCCAAACATCCTTTTTAGTTCTCTAGGATGATAAATTTGAGATCCAGATCCTCTCCTGCATATCTTCTAGTACAAGAACTAGTAAAATTTTAAAAGAACTAAAGATAAAGTAAAAGTTTAAAGGCATGAACTTCTTCAAAAGCCATGAACTTCTACAGAACTTCTTCAGAAGAAGCCATGTAGCCATAAACTTTTTCAGAAGTTTATTTATTTATTTGTTTATTCATTTATTTATTTATTAGCAGTACTGGGAATTAAACCCAAGGGCATTCTATCTCTGAGATACACCCTCAACCCTATTTTCTATTCTTTATTTTGAAACAGGGTCTCACTAAGTTACGGAGTGCCTCACTAAGTAGTTGAAGCTGGCCACAAACCTGTGATCCTCCCATCTCAGCCTCCCATGTACTGGGATTACAAGTAAGCGCCACCACACCTGGCTCTTCAGAAGTTTATTAGAACCATAATTTCAGCCAGGTGTGGTGGTATACACCTGTAATCCCAGTACTTGAAAGACTGAGAAAGGAGGATCATAGGTTTGAGGTCAGCCCCAACAACTTATTGATCCCCTCAGTAACCTAGCAAGACCCTGTTTTAAAATAAAATAAATAAATAAAGGCTGGGGATGTAGCTCAGAGGTAGAATGTCCCTGGTTTTAATCCTCATCACCATTAAAAAAAGAAAAGAAAACATAATTTCCAGATTGGGTTGATTGCAATGAGGGGACCTCAGACCCCCATGCTTCTTATATCTGAACTGAGAGCAAAAATTAACAGTTATTTGTTACCTCAGAATACTTATCACCTGATTGTAAGAACTTTGAAACTCACCAAGAAACTCACCTTTGCAACTCTGAAACTCAATACCATTCTCGGGAAAACTAATTGTATAAGATATAGAAAATCCAGAAGTCTAAAACCCACAAATATTCTATGGGAGTTCTACCTCATATACTGTTATATTATTCCAGAACTCTTTCAGATGAAAATAGAGGCAGTTTTAAATTATATGAAGATGATGGCTTGCCTATATGGAAACCTCAAGAAACAGTGTTCTATCCAGACTTTCCAGAATCCTTCCCAATAGTGTCCCTTGAACTATGGAACAAAATCTGGCATGAAAGTTGATTTAACTGAATTCCATTTTCAAATTAGTACTCTAAAAATAGAATACAGGTCCTCATGAGGGAGGAGGGACTCCCCACTGAATAAATTAGTAGATAATGTTAGAGAACCAAGTGTAGCACATTTTTAATGACTTTCCTCGCTTATCACTACATGAACACTTACTAGTCTTTGGTGGGTTTTTTTAAATACTTTTACTGAAATTCTTAACAATAAACTGAGGTATGTATGATTAACCTCGTTTCAGAGCATCCTAGTGTTGGTAGGATTAAGCTGCTCAAGATATCATGAGTAGTATTTTTTCCAAATCTTACATACTTTCAAATATATTTTTCTGCCTTACTAGGGCTTTTTTGGAATTAAAATTTCAGCTCCGACTTTGATTTCTTGCTGGCATTTAATATAGTGCTGCAAAGAAAGGCATGTGCTCATGAGCACAGACTCACACAGCCTCTCCACTTGTGTTAAAATTCGAGCTAATCCAAGTTTTGGCTTCTTTCTCTTTCTCTACCCATTGTCTGGTAAGCAGCCAGGAAAAAAAAAAAGGGAAGAAAAGAAAATGATCCATTATTCTGTCAAACCACAAATAATAGACTAGAGAGGAAATAGGATAATGTAGAAATGCCAGCATTTCCTTCTAGTTAATTACAAGGTCCTTGGCCACTCAAAAGGCGGAACGATGGTGGCACTCCACTCTTCTACTGCATGTGACCTGAAAGTTTCCAGAGGAAAGAAAGGGCTTGTATCAAAGAAAATGTTTTCATTTTTAAAACGCCATGTTTGTTTTTGTTATCTTTTCCAAGGTGAAGAGGAAAAAAGACTCTTTTCCACCATGATGCAGCGTGCACACAGGCAGATCCTGCATCCCCTTGCCATGCATGTTCTGTTTGTTAACATTTATTTGACCTTCAATCTTTTCCCTAATAAATAGTCTCATATTCACTATTGGCTACAATGGAAAAGCCATTTTCTGATTTTTTTTTTTCACTGAGGACATGCACATTCCTGGTTTTAGTAAGACGTCTCTTTGTAAAGTCTTAGAAATTCTCAGGATAGAAACTTGTAGTAACAATACCAAATATTCTTTTTCATTTCCTTCTTCAAATCAAGAAATCACTGAAAATTCAGTCCACAAAGACTAGAGACCTCTTCTCCGCCTCTGACTTTTCCTTAAGCTTGGCCCAGGGAGAGACTCATTCTGCTGACCTCTGTGACCAGGGAACAAGGAAAAATATTCCTTGAACATAATCCCAACTACTGGCACAGGAGTCAATGGCCAGTTTGCTGGAAGTGACAACTTTTTGTTTGTTTGTTTGTTTGTTTGTTTGTTTGTTTGTTTATAATGGGGATTGAACCTAGGATTTTTCTACCTCTGAGCTATACCCCCAGTCCTTTTTATTTTTTTATTTTGAAGTAGGATCTCACTGAGTTGCTGAGGGTCTTGCTAAGTCGCTGGGGTTGACCTCAAAACTGTTATACTTTTATCACAGCCTCCCAAGTATTGGGACTGCAGGCATGTGCCACCACACTTGGCTAAGTAGCGACTCTTTACTCCCAAGGACCCCATCCTGAATACCCTTAGTGCTGACCCCTTTATGGGTATAAGTTGGGCATGCTATACATTAGAAATCATGGAAAGCATCCCTGTAATTAGGAAGAGTTAAGGATTCCTCACACTCTAAATTTTAACATACATACATCTGCTTTGGAGAAACCTAAACTCTCATAAACTTTTGATATGTGAATTATATTAAGTGGAAATTGTTTTTGTTTTCCACATACAAAATTCCAAATGATACCGCCGAGGTTATGTATTACTTGTACTTATTATTCTCACCCCTTTCACTCCCTACCTCCTTCATCCCCCCAGAAAATTATTTAAAATAAAGGCATTCTTAGGGGGTGCCACCAAAGGAATCCCCTACCTTCTTTCCAAGAGGGTTCAAAATACATATATAATGTATGAAAAAATTGCACCAGCAAATGTTCTAAAGTCTTCTGAAAAGTTATTTAAATGCAACCTTAGTCCTTCAAAGGTACTGCACCAATGGAAATAACACAGAATGTGGAGTTGAGACTCAGATTTGAACGCTCTTCAGCTGTCCTTAGTTATATGGCCTTGAGCAGCATCCCCATGGCTTCAATTTATTGAGTCCCCATGAGCTGACTGGTCCTTTCACATTTACTGTCACATTTATTCTCACACTAGCACTGTAAGTAGGTCCTGTTGTTTCCCCTATTTGTAAGTCAACAGGCATGCATAAGAGAAAGAAGACATCCGAGGTCTTAGAGGTCAGACTTGAAACATGAGGATGAAAAGCCAGGCCTGTAGACCTCAAGGCTAGGACTCCTGGCTCTGCCTCACACACTAGACCAGAGGGACACCTTCCGGGCCTCTTCTTATGCTAACTTATCATGATTCTATGATTTTTTTTTTTTTTTTTTTTTTTGCAGTACCGGGGATTGAACTCAGGGGCATTCTACCTCCGAGTTACACCCCCAGCCCTATTTTTTTTATTCTTTATTTTGAAACAGGGTCTCACTAAGTTTCGGAGTGCCTCACTAGATAGCTGAGGCTGGCCACGAACCCGGATCCTCTAGTCTCAGCCTCCCAAATGCTGGGATTACAAGCATGTGCCACCACACCCGGCTTGATTCTATGATTTAAATGTCCTCCTAATAAAGTTACTAAAAAGAGGCACTGATAAGGAAAATTTGAGACAACCACCACAATTTATATTTTAATCCATTTATGAAGGATAAGTGCTTTATGAATGCCTTTGTCCTTCAAATCAATTAACTAAAAACATTTTGCTACTGGAAAAGATTTAAATAAAATATGTCTATGCCAATTGTAGATGGAGTTCTAACCTGTACAATTCGTTCAGGTTGCTTAAGTTTTCCAAAATTAAAAGAGAAGTCAGGCATAGTGGCACATGTCTGTAATCCCAGTACTTGGGAGGCAAATGAGAAGGATCATAGGGTCAAGGCCAGCCTCAGCAATTTAGCAAGACTCTCAGCAACTTAGTGAGACCCTGTTTCAAAATAAAAAGGGCTGGGGGTACAGCTCAGAGATAAAATGTTCCTTGGTTTAATGAGGAGGGAGGGGGAAGTTTTTATTTTATAACTTGTATCGGGAATAATTTTTTTAGTTTATCGGTGCATTGTAATCGTACACACTTATGAGGTACAGGATGATAGAGGCATACATGCACACACCACTCATTTAGCCTGTCCCCATTTCCCACTCCATTTCCTTTCCCTTCTCCTTCTCGTGTCCTGTTTAGTGACTTACTTTAATATGTTTGTGAATGTACATCATGTGCATTAGGGTGCTTCCCTCTTCCCCCCTCCCACCTCCCCTCAGTCAGGTCACCTTCTTTACTCATTTGTCTAGAGTCCCTCCTGTGTCCCATTTTCTGCCTAGTTTCCACAAGAATAATTTTTAAATGCTTGCCCTGTTAGGGAAAGAAGACTTTCTGCAACTAAAATGGAGAATTCATTTTAAGAATGCATGCAAATCTTATATACATGCACTCAGCCAGTGACTATCCACTCCTCCCCACCCCTTTTTCCTACCACTCCATTCCCGCCAGCAGCAAGTGTTTCTATTTGTACATCTCACCGTGCTTAACAGCTTAGCACATATGTATAGCTTTGTAACATGGCGCACGGAGACTGGAGACAGATGGCTAGAATTGGAATCCTGGCTTTGCTATTTACCAACTGTGTGACTACAGGCAAGTTTACTAGTCTATATAAAATGGAGATATTGTAAGGATAAAATAATTTAATATCTATAAAGCACTTAGTATTAGACACATTAAAGGATTATATGGGTGTTAATGGTGACTTGTTGAAGAATGGGATTAAGAAAAGAACAAGGAAGATTTTATTTATCACCCTTTACTATTTCTTGTTTTGTTTCCTATCATTTTATTTTGTTTTTAAAATATTTTTATTGGTGCATTGTAATCATACATCTTTGTGAGGTGCAAGCTGGTACACATCTCTCAATGCACACATCTCTCATTTAACCCTTTCCCAATTCCTGCCCCTTTCTCTCCCCCTTCCCTCCTTCTCATGTTCAGTTTAGTGGTTGACTTTGATATGTTTGTAAAAGTATATCATGTGCATTAGGGTTAAACTCTAAAACAAAAAAATAAAACAATTTGAGGTGACCCAATATTTACTCTGTAAATATATTTTAGGTTTTATGTTACACTTAACAACCCCTCTTTTCTAATTCTAAGCTGTGAACAGGGATAGTTTTAGCCTGTTTTTTCTTGCACAGATATGTTGAAAGATATTCAAGAGAGCACAAGGTGCTGTGATTTGTCCTGAGAACCACAACTTGCCTACATAAAGAATTCTAGCCACTCCCAGCAGGGTGTGGTGGCACATGCTTGTAATCCCAGCATTTGGGAGGCTGAGAGGAGGATCTGGGTTCCCAGCCAGCCTCAGCTGCCTAGCGAGGTATTCCGCAATTTAGTGAGACCCTGTTTCAAAAAAAATAAAGAATAAAAAATAGGGCTGAAGGTATAGCTTGGAGGTAGAATGCCCCTGGGTTCAATCCCCAGTACTGCAAAAAAAAAAAAAAAAAAATTCCACTCCCTTCTCCATACCTTCTTCTGTTTTTTAGAACCTTAACGAATCATATAAGCTACTTTCAATTTCTGTACAACCATATCCTCCTAGAAAGTAAATTGGGAAATGAAGATGGTACCTCTGATTCAAAAAGCTTATGTGATCACAGGATACAGCCCCCTTCCAATCTGATGTTAAAGACATTTAGTGAATTTTTTACTTTCACTATTATAGTTTTCAGTTACAGAATTGTTTTTGTTTCCATTTTTTTTTCTATTGAGATATCCTTCTGTTTTCTCTTTCCTATATTTTCTCCTAGGTCATTAATTGGGTGTTGTAATAATGGATTAAGTTCTTATCATTAACCCCAAAGCCTGTTTTATACATATAAAAGCATTTTCTGGTTCTTTTCCTGTGTGCTTATGTTGAGCAACATGTCATGAGCCTTCAGTTTCTGTCATATTCTTCTAGAAGACATAGGGTTTGTATTTTCTTTTTCCTTGCAGACAGAATATTGATGTATCACCTGGATCTTGTGAGTGTGAATTTTACAGTGCATCTCTTCCTTAGGATGAATGCTGAGTCCTTACATAGAGTCCTTATTTAGCTTTTCAGGTGTTTCAGTACCAAGTGCTTAGCACTTCAGACTTGGTGAAGCTCAATTAAAACTCTTTCTCCTCTGCATGGGTATGAGTCCAAGATCTATGTCAGATTTTGAAGTCTTCTATCTGTTACTCTTTACTATTGAGAAAATTCTCTCAGACTTACAAATCTCAGATGTCAATGAAGGAATTAATTGTAGTTTGTACATAAATTGACACACTGTAGCTCTCTCCTTTCTATGATTTCTTGGTTGATTTCCAACTTTTGTTCTACCTAGGTCATGCCTTCCAAACTGGTAAATAGCCTCAGAGGAAAAGCCATACAGAATTTCCTTCAGTTTCTGCCTTCTTTTTTTCACCCTCAAGTATTTGTATTTTTTATAGTTTACAACTGTTATAAATATAAGGGTAAATGAAATATAATTATTTTATCACTACTAGAACTAATATTCGCCTTAGTCAATGATTTATTTCAAGGTTATCTAGTCATTTACATTTAGTCAGAAGATGACTTCCTTCTTTCCATACAGGTCAAGGTGGGGTGAAAAAAAATCAAAACTCAGAATTGCAATTCACATCATAATAGTTACTACCTTGATTTATTACATTATTGTTTTGCTTTTGTTTTTATTTTATATTCTAGAATTTGCTTACAGAATGTTGACTATTTTATCTGTCACTCTTTTGTGGCACCAAACAAGTTAAAACTTTGGCTTTAGAGAAAAACAAAGATAGTTAATGCCCTGAGCTTAAAAGAAAAAAGACAAATAAAGAAAGAGAGCAAAAACAGAGATAAAAGGAATAGGAGAAATAAAATGGAGAAAAAAGTCAGAGAGATACAGGAAGTGAAGGGAAGAAAAAAGAATAAGCTTTGGGGATCAAGTGTCTTTCTTTGCCAAAATACCTTATTGATGTATACAATTGTAGTTATTATAATATGCAGCTAACAGCTGTTAGGATAATTCTGGTATGTTTTTGCATGTAATATTGTGCAGTGCTATCTGAAAAGGTTGGAGTAAGACACTACCCACATTTGTCATTCAGTGTAGTATCCTCTCTACCTATCTGTCAAAAGGCAGCTAGGTTTGTAAGCACTTCATATTGATGCAGACTAATATCAAAAGGAACAGCAGAAGGAAATATATATGAGGAATAACAGAGTAGTTTAATTCAATTTAGTAAAATAAGTATCTTTCAAATTTCTACCATACTCCAGCCACTGTATTATGTACTCCAAGTAAAATATAAATAAAACATGGCCCTTGTTCTCAAGGAGTTTCTGGTCAAGCCAAGGAGACTATAATGATTTGCTACATTTTGATGCTCTATCAGTTCTATGGCTGAAGCTGAGCCAAAGCTCATAACAATGAATGTAAATACCGAATTTCTCTGTGGTGTAGCACAAAAGAAAGGAATACATGCAAAATCTCGACCAAAAGCATGAAAAGGTTGTACTTTAGGAATAGAGGCAGATAAAAGTCTTATTAAAACTGCAACTGAAGCTCGGCATGGGTGCACACCTGTAATCCCAGTACTTGGGAGGCTGAGACAGGAGGAGCACAAGTTTATGGCCAGCCTCAGCAATTAAGCAAAGCCCTCAGCAACTTAAACCCTGCTTCAAAGTAAAAAAAAATTAAAAAAGAGTTAGAGGTGTACCTCTGGGATAAAATGCCTCTGAGTTCAATCCCCAGTGCCACAAAAGAAAAAGAAAAGAAAAAAAAAACTACAACTGGCCCCAACATAGGTAAATCCTGATTGAATTAGGATGATCGGCTCCTCATCCTATCTATTTAACAAAGAAAAGGAGTTGGGGATTACCTGCTGCAAAATATCAGTGTGTGGAACATCTACAGTATTTTTTTTTCTACATAGTGTCAGCAAAATTAAAAAGGATTGGATATATAAAGAATAAGAAAATACAATCACTAATCAAGAGAAAAAGGAAACAGCAGAAGCAGATAAATGGATGTGGTCATTATAGTTAATAGACAAAAAGATTAAAATAACTATAAATAGCATATTGAAGCAGAAGATGGTCAGAACAGATTAGAAGAAAGAATTGAAATGTATTTAAATTTTTAAGTCATATTTACATTTGGAACTTCAAAAATACTAAAATATAAATTTTAATGAACAGCAGATTGGACACAGTAGGACATAAGAGATGTGAACTGGAATACACATCAATAGGGAACACCCACAATGAAACACAGAGAAGAAAAAGAATAGTTAAAACAAGTAAACACCTAAGAGACATGAAGGACACATGGGAAGTTTCTAGGTTGTGCATAAGTGAAATCCCAGAAGGAGCAAACAGCAAGATGCACAACACCAACAAAATGGCTAAACTAATTAGAGTTCAACCTACAACTTCAAGCACCATTATATGGGAGTGGCACAAACTTAAGGTTAAGTTTAAATAAAAGGCATACACATAGGAATACTTGTGGTATGATTCCATTTATATAGAAATTACATGAAGCCAGGTGTGGTGCTTCACATCTACAACCCCAGTACTTGGGAGACTGAAACAAAAGGAACACAGTTCCAGGCCAGCCTCAGCAATTTAGCAAGACCCTGTTTCAAAATAAAAAATAGAATATGACAAGGGATGTGGCTCAGAAGTAAAATGCCCCAGGGTTCAATCCCCAATACCACAAAAGTAAGCAAATAAAAGAGAAAAGAAAATTTTAAAAGGCAAAGCAAAAATAAAATGAAATTACATGAACAGGTAAAAGCACTTTGTAAAACTTCAGGTTGTGTTAACATCCGGGGGGAGCAGTGACCCCAAGGGAAGTGGACCACCTGCAGCTATTCTGTCTCTTAAGCTCAAGCTCGGTACTGGTGTTGCACATGCAGCTAGTTTTGGGAAATTCATTGATTTGTGCCATCATGATAGGTGTATTATCCTGTGTGAATTTTATTCTTCAACAAAACAATTTTTATAAGGATTTGTAGATTTATAGGAAGCCTTAGAGATCATCCTAGTCCTATTCCCCATATTTCATAGTTGTAGTTATTAAGACTTTATTAGTCATTAGTTAAGTACATATTAGCAGAAGAAACAATGTTTTAAATAATCTGTAATATATATACCTATATATACTACATATATAGTGTTCATTATTTTTACATTTATCTGCAAAATATACATATGAGAACAAAGATGGCATTCACTATAATGTATCATTTTAGTACAAGATAGAAAACACTTAATTGATAATATGTTATAACTCAAGGTGTAGACTTGGACTTGGGTTGTCTCATTTACATTTTAATCTTTTTATCTTATAAATGTTATATACTATAAAACTCAGTCATGTTGGCAAATTTTCGATTTTTATTCTATCTTAGGTTGTAATTTAAGCTAGATTAAGCATTTTAAAATCATGAATTAAGCTGGGTGCGGTGGCACAAGCTTGTAATCCCAGTATTTGTGAGGCTGAGACCTAAGGATCTGAGTTTGTAGACAGCCTCAGCTACTTGGAGAGGCCCTCTGCAACTTAGTGAGAACCAGTTTCAATATTCCACATCATTGGCAATCAGAGAGATGCAAATCAAAACTACCTTGAGATTTCACCTAACCCCAATCAGAATGGCAATCAAAAAAAAAAAACATGAACAACAACAACTGCTGGCGAGGGTGTGGAGAAGTGGGAACCCTAATCATTGTTGGTGGGATTGCAAACTTGTGCAACCACTTTGGAAAACAGTATGGAGGATCCTCAGACGAATGGGAATAAACCTACCTTATGATCCAGCAATACCACTTCTGGGTATCTACCCAAAAGAATGGAAACCAAACTACCAGACCGATGCATGTGTATCTATGTTTATAGCTGCACAATTCACAATAGCCAAACTATGGAAGCAGCCAAGATGTCCATCAACAGATGAATGGATTACAAAACTATTGGATACATACACAATGGAATTTTACTCAGCCATAAAGAAGAACAAAATCATGTTATTTGCAGGGAAATGGATGCAACTGGAAAACATTATGTTAAGTGAGATTAGCCAGTCACAAAGAGTAAAGAAGCATATGTTCTCCCTAATATGTGGATGCTAGGGAGAAGATGGGGCATAAGAGGGTCTCCAGATGAAAAAGTAGAGACCCTCCATAAACAAAGAAGTTGATTCAACCGAAGGGGATGGACGGGGGGTGGGGTGGGGGGGAGGGCATCCTAAGGCACATGATGTACTTACACAATTATATCAAGGTCACTCACTGAACTGAACTTGAGAGGGACGGAGGGTGAGGGAGAGGGCTGAGAATTGGGGAAGGGGTCAGATGAGAAATGTGTGCACATTTGTCTTTATCAACTTGTACCTAACAATAATGTATATATACAAAGCACGAGTTACCACAATAAAAAAAAAAGAATAAAAAAAAACTAGAGCCGGGCGTAGTGGCGCACGTTTGTAATCCCAGCATTTTGGAGCCTGAGACTGGAGGATCTGGGTTCAAGGCTAGCCTCAGCTACCTAGTGAGGCACTCTGCAACTTAATGAGACCCTGTTTCAAAATTAAGAATAAAAAATAGGGCTGGGGGTATAGCTTGGAGGTAGAATGCCTCTGAGTTCAATCCCCAGTACTGCAAAAAAAAAAAAAAAAAAATCAAGAATTAAATTCAACTTATAATACCTATATGTTCTAGTTTGAATGATCTACATGTTTTCATCTTTTGGGGATATATATCATACCTATTATAACTCTTTACCTAATAATGTTCTAGTTTTTAGAAAAAGGTTAAATTGGCCAGGCATGCTAGCACATGTCTGTAATTCCAGTACTTGGGAAACTGAGACAGGAGAATCACAGATTCAAGGACAGCCTCAGCAGCATAATGAGATACTCAGCAACCTAGCAAGACCCTGTTTTTTAAATAAAAAAATAAAATCGGCTGGGGATATAGCTCTGGGTATAGCTCTGACATTAACCTCTGGGTTAATTCCCCAGTGCAAGGAAGGAAGGAAGGAAGATTCTGTAGAGCACAGAAATACTTTCAAGGGAAAAATTAATGAGAGAGAGTGTGTGTGTGTGTGTGTGTGTGTGTGTGTGTGTGTGTGTGTATAGAACCCAGAGGCATTCTACCTCCAAGGTACACACACACACAGCCTGTTTTATTTTAAAAGAGGGTCTCTCTAGGTTGCTGACGGCCTCACTTAGTTGCTGAGGCTGGCCTCAAACCTGTAATCCTCCTATTTCAGTCTCCCAAGTACTGAAATTATAAGCATGCATCAGATCATCCTGTTGAAAAATGACACTTTCTGCCCTAGCCTCCTTAACTAAGAGGTACATCTGATATCACTTAAATTCTTAAAGGTAGAAAATAAGTAGGAATTATATGATAGTATTATTTTGAAGTATCATATTATTCTGGTTCCCTGATGTGCTTTTAACAGAGAGGAATGAAGAGAAGGAAGAAAGTAAAAAAGGCAGACAGGGAGAAAGAAAAGAGAGAAGGAAGGAAATAAGGCAGGCAGGAGGGAGGAACTCACTCTTGACAATACAGTAGTCATGTAATCATTTATTTTGATTTCTCCTGGTTGACCCACAAATCAAGGAATTTACCTGATTTCAGTTTTTGTTGTTGTTGTTTGTTGTTGTTGTTGTTTTGCGGTACTGAGGATTGAACTCAGGGGCATTCTACCTCTAAGCTATACCCCCAGCCCTATTTTTTATTCTTTATTTTGAAACCAGGTCTCACTAAGTTGCGGAATGTCTCACTAAGTTGTGGTAGCTGAGGCTGGCCTCGAACCTGGATCCTCCGGTCTTAGCCTCCCAAATGCTGGGATTACAAGCGTGCACCACCACGCCCGGCTCTGATTTCAGTTTTTTAAAGGATAGAACCTAGGCATGTGTAGCTAGAGCAGCCACTAGGACACTGGTGTTAGTTTTCAAATTTCAGGCAGCATCAGCACCAGAAAGTCTTTTTTTGGGAGGGGGAGGTTCTGGAGTTTGAACTCGGGGGCACTCTAGCTCTAAGCTCTACTCCAGCCATTTTTATTTTTTTATTTGGAAACAGGGTCTCAGTAAATTGCTGAGAGCCTCTCTGAGTTACTGAGGCTGGCCTTTAACCTGCCATCCTCCTGTCTCAGCCTCCCACACACTGGGATTACAGGCGTGCATCACTATGCCTGACTAGTCTTGTTTAACACTGATTGCAGAAGCTTTGTGCAGAGCATCTGGTTCTGAAATTCTGTGGGGGCCTGAGGTTTAGTCTCATTTTTTATCAAGTTGCCAAGGGATGCTGATACCACAGGTCTGAGGACCACAATTTGAGAACCATCATGGCAGAGCTGTTCTAGTTTCTGCTCATATTCTGTTATAACCTGAGTCTCTGTAATCTTGCTATTAATGTATTTGGTAAAACAGAATCTATAAACATAGACACAGGGCATTGGCTCAACTGGGGTGCAAAATAGGTAATGCCAAATGAAAAAAAGCCTTAATGAGACTCCCTCAGAATATTTTCACAGAAAATATTTGGACTGACTGACAGTGGCACATGCCTGTAATCCCAGTACTTTTGGGGGGCTAAGACAGGAGGATAACAAATTTGAGTACAGCCTCAAGAACATAGTGAGACTCTCAACAACCTAGCGAGACCCTGTTTTGTTTTTAATAAAAAATATAAAGGGATAGAGGTGTAGTTTGATGTAGAACTTCCCTGAGTTCAATCATCAGTAGCACACACAAAAAAGTATTTTTATTTTCAAAAAATGAAAATATACACTATGAAATGATAATAATTATTCCCCTGAAAGCAAAGAAAAAAATAATCTAGATGAAACCATAATCCCACAAAGTATGCACAATTTGTTTTCAAAGTAATAGATTTTGTTCTCTTCTATTTAGTTCAAGGTTCACAGAGGTGGAATTGTTCGCCCTAGTCGTTAGCCTATAAAACATTTACTTTGCAGAGATATACAAATTTGAGTCTCAAAGGTTTTAGCTTTTGTGTCAATGTGATGATGTTTATTTAATTCACTTATAGGACTGCATCTAAACACGTAAATAAGGACCTTGGCAATATGGAGGAAAACAAAAAATTAGAAGAAAACAATCACAAAACAGAAGCTTAAAAGAAAAGCAGTTGTAGTTGTTCAGGTGAGTAGATCAAATGAGGTTTATAGACACAGTTCTTCAGAAAGCATGGACCCTTATAGAGATGAAAGGGAAAGGATGGGCTCTCAGGTGTTGCATAGCAACAGCCCAAAGCAGGAAGAGAGCCTTTCAGCAGGGAACTTGAGTGACTCACACCGCACTCTCAGAATAATGGAACCTCACCAGTTACCTGAACCACCCCCAAATCATCAGTCCCCTGAATAATAAAAATCATTTTTGAGAATTTTTTTTGGCAGTTCTGGAGATTGAACCCAGGAGTATTCTACCTCTGAGCTACAACCCCAGCCTTATTATTATTTTTTTTTCCCTATTTTGAAACAGGGTCTGACTGAGTTGCAGAGGGCCTCACTAAATAGCTGAGGCTGGCTGCAAACCTGCATGTGCCACCACTTCCAGCTCATTTTTGAGATTTTAACATCCAATTTTAATTTTGTTTTCTAATGCCAAAATGTTTGCTAAATTCAAAGAACTTTTTTTGTTCATCTGTTTGCTTCTTCTTTTTGTTTTTGGTGGGGGTTTTTGTTTGTTTGTGTGTATATGTGGCACTGGAGATGGAACCCAAGGGCATTCTACCTCTCGGAGTTACACCCCCAGCCCTATTTTATTTTTATTTTTAAACAGGGTCTCACTAGGTTGATGAGAGTCCCACTACTTGGTGAGACTGTCCTCAAACCTGTGATACTCCTGTCTCAGTCTCCCAAGTACTGAGATTACAAGTGTGCACTACCACACCTGGCAAGAAGCTTTATTTTATAAAGTGGTATTTGGGTTCAATAAGAGCAGACTCTAATACTTCCATTTTCTTTTTATTTTTTAAAACAAGTAGAATAATTTCAAAATATAAATAATTGAAGCATATAAATGAGTTCATTTGTAAAACTATCTCACAAATAATTTTAACATACACATGTGTGCGCGCACACACACACACACACACATACACGCACACACACTTTTACAGGTAGTATATGTATGCAACCTGAGTATGTATATATGTATTCAAGTACCTACATATGCAAATATATGTGCATATAATGTATAAATTAATGTTGCATAAATTACATATGTTTACACATAATAGCTGTGTTTGTGTAATTTTTAAGATAATTTCAAAAGGGGGTATGATTCCATGATATTGCCACTTGAAGTTTAATCTTTTTCTTTTTATGTTCCTTGGACTAATTATTTTGGGTTTCCTTGAGAATAGACTGTTACTGTGACTTACTAATATGATGTAACAAGCCCTCCACAACTAATGTGAATCTTGGGTGCATTATAAATAAACCGTAAGTCACAGTTTTAGTAGGTCATCTGAGTTAATCTTATATTAAGGATGGAGGCATGGGAAAGAATTGTATTTGAAAGGATGTACCCAGGAAAGAAAAACAAAATGACTGAAATGAGATCTACTTTCCAAATCTGAAAACCAGGATTTCACACTTACTGGATCGAAGTCAGAGCTGCATTCCCTTTTCTGTCCTGCCTTCCACTGGAGGCTACATATGTGACATTCACACACACACACACACACACACACACACACACCACACACCACACACACACACCACTACTCTATGGGTCTTTCCCCAATTTTTTGTATACATAGATTTTAAATTCTGCTTTCTTCAAAATTGGGTTGAATACCTTCTCAAAGGAAAATTGGATTTGAAGACAAATCCCAAAATTAGAGTGTGATTCAGAGATGAGTGTATTATTTAACTTGAAGAGAAGTGAAATGAAATACCTTCCTTAAATACCTTATAATCTCCATATGAATTAAGCAACTAAAAAGAAAACTCTCAACAATTAAAAAAATGATTTGTTAGAAGGATTGTAGCAATGGTTGGGTTTACATATGGTCTCAGGCACAATGGAGTTTTATAAACGATTCCTCTTACAAAGTAATGCTTATCACTTTCAGTACAAATCATCTGTTGATGGTGGGAAATGATTGCTATGGTAACTTATCTAAATTGTGTTTTTTCATCGTTTCAGAGGAAAAAATCATATAAACCAATTGAAGCATGAACGTGGATTGTATTTAAGACATAAACAAAGACATTGACAGCAATTCATGGTTCAAATATTAAACAGTTCATTCTACCAAGCTGTCACAGGATTTTAGAGAATTATCTCAAGTAAAACAATGAAATGAAATTATAAAAAATAACGGCAAGTTTTGGCAGCCATGATTATAGGTCATATGTTGCGTTTGGTTTGAATTTTTTTTTCTGTAAATGTCTGCACTGAGGATTTCTTTTTGGTTTGGCTTTTATGTAAATTTTTTACGTAGCTATTTTTATACACTGTAAGCTTTGTTCTGGGAGTTGCTGTTAATCTGATGTATAATGTAATGTTTTTATTTCAATTGTTTATATGGAGAACCTGAGCAGGTACATTTCTGATTCTGATTGCTATCGGAAATGCCCCAAACTTTCTCACAAGCACCTAAAACCCAAAGGTGGCAGCTTGTGAAGATTGGGGACACACACATTGCCCTATTCAAAAGCCGATTTTTATCATTAAGAAGGGGGAGGCAGAGAGTTGTATTGGTAAGCCACATGAGCGGATGCTGTGTAGGCCACCAGCTGACTCTCAGAAGCAAGTTACAGACACATATGACACACAGGCATGATAGGAGTGCTTTCAAACTGACAATTTTGCCTTTTCTGAAAAAGACATGACACAGAATTTGGGTAACACTTACCTTTAGAGTCACCTGCTAATAAGTTCTTTTCTGTCAAAGGAAAACAAACAAACAAACCAATGTGTGAGCGACAGTTTGGAAAAATCACGGATAGCATTTCCATTTCCACATATCACAATGTAAATCACTGTAATTAAAAATTGGTGTTAAATCCTTTGGGTTATCCACTGCCTTAAAATTGTACCTATTTCCTTTTAGAAGCAAAGATATCAGTCAGAATTGGAGATTTTTAACAGTGGTCATTATCAAAGCTGTGTTATTTTCCACAGAATATAGAATATATATTTTTTTCGTGTGTGTTTTTGTTAACTACGCTACAGATATTGAATGCACCTTGAGATAATTTAGTGTTTTTAACTGGTACATAATTTATCAAGCAGTACATGAGAGTGTAATAATAAAAATGTCTATGTATCTTTAGTTACATTCAAATTTGTAACTTTATAAACATGTTTTATGCTTGAGGAACTTTTTAAGGTGGTAGCATAAATGACAACTTTTTGAAGTAGACTGGATATGGGCCAATAGCTACTTGTGACTAGACTTTGAAACTTTGTTCTTTCAGGCAGAGGCCTGGTTTCTGGGAGAACACTGCACAGCCATTTTCGTCCCAGGATTTACATAACTTTAACTGAAAAAAAGATGAACATTAGATTTCCAGGTGTAGAACTATGTTCTTCGCAAGGAAAAGGAAAACTGGTGTTTGTTTTTTAAACTCATGGGATAAAAAATTATGAAGGCAATGAAAAATTAGTTGAAGATGAAAGTGAGATGGAGATTTGAAATAATATTTTGCCACTTCTGCATTATTTAGAAATACATGTTATTGTACATTTGTAAGCCGTTTATTGTCTGAGCAATAGTGACTCAGTTTAATAAAAAGCTTCCTGTAGTGCATTGGTATTGATTAAATGCATAAGATATTCTATTAGACTCGATGCTGTATAAAATATTACGGGAAAAAAGAAAACATGTTATTTTGCCTCTAAACTTTGATTTATTGAAGTTTTATTTGGCAAAAAAAAAATTGAATCTTGGTCAATATTTAAACCAAAGTTAAAGGGGAAAAACCAAAGTTATTTGTTTTGCATGGCTAAGCCATTCTGTTATCTCTGTAAATACTGTGATTTCTTTTTTTTCTTTATTCTTTAGAATTTTGTTAAAGAAATTCTAAACATCTAAAACACCTGCTTTCCACAACAAACCATGAACACTAAAATGAGATTATTTCCATATTAATTTTTTTCTTTTTTCTTTTGGTGTGGGAGATCAAAGGTTTAAAGTCTTACTCCTAAGATACATTTGCAGAAAAAAAAGTAAAACTACAATAGAAAGAAAGCATTATATTCCAGTTATGGCCTGGCTGGCTTCCACTTGCAATGGTTAAGTCCAAAAACAGCTGTCAGAACCTAGAAAGCAGAACATGAGAAGCCCAGAGCTCTGGACTGACAGCAGAAGGTTTGTCAGGAAAAGGAGGACAACATTATTACCTTGAATCGTTGCCTGGATTCAGAGGAAAGCTTACTGGTGTAATTGCAGCCATGTGCAGAGTGATACCAGAAGGAAGAGAATTCACAGTCCTCAACTTCTGAGGTTTCCTCTCTCCAATTTAACTGTTTGGCAGCAGAAGACAGGTTTTACCAGTCCAAGGTTCATTCCCTATATGTGATTATAGGAATTGTATGTGCAAATGGATTAACATACCCTTCTATGTCTAAAAGATAATAAAAATGAAATATGTCTTCACATACCTTTCACAGCTGTCCGTCTTTTGTCTGCATTAGGATATTCATGTATATGACGTGACTATCTTTAATAAAGAGTAGAAAAGTCATTTGATTGTCCATCCCTCTGGGGAGAGAGTGCAGAAAAGTTAAATTGCCTGTGCCTTCCTACTATGTCAGGTAAGCTACCTTAGCGAAGTCCCATATTCCCCCAAAGTTCTATAATGCGTCTGTTTTCATTGATAGGATCACATTTGCTGTGGGTGCCCCCATGATACTATCCAGGGAGATTAACAGAAAAGACACTTTTAAACTGGGCATGGTGATGCAGGCTTATAATCCCAGTCCTGAGGAGGCTGAGACCAGAGGATCACAGGTTTGAGGCCAGCATGTAGTAATTGGTTTTTGTTTTGTTTTGACCCTGTTTCAAATTTTTAAAAAGGATGGCTCGAATTAGCAAAGAGGTTAAACATCTCTGGTTTTCATCCCTGGTAACACACACACACACACACACACACACACACACACACACACACAAACACACACACACACACACACACACATACACATACATGGACACTTTTCTTTAGATTTCTTAATTTTAATGGTAACACACCACTCAGATTAACATTTGGAATTATCTGGGCATGAACTTTCACAGAATGTGTTTCCGTGGAGCCGGGCGTGGTGGCGCAAGCTTGTAATCCCAGCATTCAGGAGGCTGAGACCGGAGGATCCGGGTTCGCGGCCAGCCTCAGCTACCTAGTGAGGCACTCCGCAA
>PVLC010011293.1:0-47709 GCA_004027655.1 Graphiurus murinus
TTTTTTTTCTCTTTCATAAACTGATTTAGCACCCACAATATATGATACCATTCCAGAATATATAATATACATACATCTTAGTTCCTTAGATGAATAATATATTTATAAATTATATTAGCTCTCAACTTTGATTTTCTAAAAACTGATTGAAAGACTAGTTCAGGCTTCTTCTACCTTGTGATTCTGCCATCTCTTACAATTTTGTTGTCATTAATATCCAATGGGTACACACAGAAAAATTCAGTGGGGACATTTCTGTTTCTCAAAACCTGAATATAAAAGTAGCAAACACATCCATTCTACTTTTTAAAATTTAGTCTCATATCTACATATAATTGCAAGGAAAGCTGGGAAAAGTAGTGTTGCTGTATACCTGCACTTTTTGTAAATCCTAAAATCCTCTAGAGCAAACTTGCAGGCTCCAGGCAGCTGGGCCAGTCTCCCTCTCACACCAGCCCTAAGTTGCGGCCAGTCTCACCTGGCTGACCCCACCAGCACCACCTGCTGGCACACCAGCCGGCAGGTGGCAGAGAGTTGCGCTCAATTAGTTTTTGCTGCATAACAATCACCCCAAAAGTCAGTGACCTCAAACAAATATTTCTCACAATTTAATGGCCAATGGGAAGTGCTCTGTACTGGTCAATTTGATTTGGTCGTGGATGCTCTAAGATGATCTCGCTCACATGTCTAGAAGTTGATAGGGTAGTGTCTTGAAGAGGAGTGGGTGGCATCTAAGTTGAAGTCACTTGTCATTGCTCCAGGTGGCATTGCATCATCTTGTAGGCTAGCTGGCCTTCTTCACATTGCAGTCTCAGGATTCCCAAGCCATCATAAGAGAGCAATCCCTAATTGTACAGTGTTCTAGTTTCTGCTGGCATCACACCCATGTCCCATCAGCTAAAGCAAATCATCTATGCAGAGTTTCATTGGCTGAAGAAATAAACAACTGTGGTCCATAGAGACTTCAGGAATGAAATAAAAGTGGAAGTCTAAGGCAGTAAAACATCATTTTATCAATGTATGGATATCTCTCTTACTACAGATTTTCCTAGATAATTCTAGTCTTAATTTACTACAATAACCTATCATTGCATGTCTACTATGTGCCAAGTGCTAAAGATATAAATGTGACCGAGACATAACTCCCAAATTTAGGATGTCACTAGGGTGAAGCAGTCTCACACAAGTAATCTGTGATTAAGAAAATTGAAGGAACCTACCTGAATTGAGAAAGACACAAACTTGCAAATAAAAAGAGCTCACCTCATCCATCACATTTTATGAGAACCAGCAAACCCATGTATAGGCAAAACTGGAGAAACTTTTTGAATTTCAAATAGGAAGGGGAAAAAATAACCTTTTAAGTATAAGGAAAATTAGAAACAGGAATCATCAAAGGCAAAAGATCTGTCAGGCTGACCTCATATATTTCTGAAATAGTATATGCAAAAATTTATAGAAGTTGTGTTTATAGTTTTAAAAAGGTGGTATCCTGAGAATATTTTTCAAGTTGTCTGTGTCTTTATAGGGAAAATATTTTCAGATTTACAAGGACCTTTCCTCAAAAGAGTATGTATAAGTATACAGTCTAGATAATGGAGAAATTAATTCATAATAGAAATTCTCAAATCGAGAAGTCAAGTTATAAAAAGTCTTGAAGGTCAGAACTTCCTGTTTAACCTATAAATCCAAGAATCCAATTGGATTATATTCATATATTGTCAGGTGGATATTACAGCCTGGGGCATAGGTTCGGCCCTGTATTTCACTGCTCTCCTGTCTAGCTCTTCTTTATTTCTGTTTCTGCTCCTTTCTCGGGAAGAAAAAATATGTTCATAAGCCATATTCTTCCCTCTACCCTTCAGAGGGCAAATCTCAGAACATTTGAAGCATTCTTAAAACAAGTGGTGCATTTCTTCCAAAATGACTAATCTATTTACATGATATAGACGTGGCTGGGATGATTAATTAAAACTTTTTAAAACGAATTCTGCTCTAAACTAGAGCAGAATTTTTCACATTCATTCATTCAACTGTTCATCCACTTATTCAGGAATCAATTGATTAAAAATAATTATTATTCTTTTGCCAGACACTGCATTGTACATTAAAGATGAAATCATAAAAAATAACAAATTTCTTGCTTCATACTCTTTGTGAACATGAGTAAGATAAGAACAATATCTTAAAGATAATTTTGTTGTTGGTGATTATTATCAACTATACAGTTTACACTTAAAATACATATTGAACCTGAGCAGTTGGATATTTTGATTAGGAAATATTTTCTATCACTGGACCCTCTTCACAGTACCTTCTTCCTAAGACCAATGAATATTCTATGCAATAATAGAGAGGTAGAAAAAATGTCAGAGAGAAAACATACTAAAATATTAAAAGTAGTTGCGTCTGGATAGTAAAAAAGCAGTTGGAGTTTTTTAAAACCTTTTTTTAACTCTCTGAATTTATCAAATTATCTATAATCAGCACTTTTTTATTATACAATAGTATATCAGTGGCAGTAACTATACCTCCTGGTACAGAGGAAAAATCAGTGGCTTTTCATAGCAACTTTTTTTTTTATTTCTTGCCTATATCACAGTCTGCTCAAGTTGCATCTGATTGGGTACCCAAACCAGGTGTGATCTGGGGACCCACACCCTCTCTGTTTCATGACTCTGCAAT
Organism: Graphiurus murinus; assembly: GCA_004027655.1. NCBI lineage: Eukaryota > Metazoa > Chordata > Mammalia > Rodentia > Gliridae > Graphiurus > Graphiurus murinus. Next base: position 2,686 of record PVLC010011293.1, read on the forward strand.
CTTCAAAGAGTGGCTCCAGAGTTTTCCCTTGGTAGTGGGTCCCTTCCTGCATTCCAGAAGCAAGAAAGTTGTCCTCCTAGGAGGAAAGTGCAGGTTGTGCCTAGAGGTTACATCATCACTTCTGCCCTCATCCCTGCTGGCCATATCTCAGTCACTTGGCTACATGCAGCTGCAAGGGAAGCTGGAAAATGTAGTCTGGTTATGTGTTGTGTGAATTAAACCATGTGCCGGGAAAGACATTAAAGGTCTTAGCCATAATCTGTTCCTCTGGTCTCTAAACAGAATTTTATTCTCATTCCCAAGTGTATAATACCCTTCTCCAGAGACAACTTGCAGAGACAATTCAAAGCCCCCAGAAACCACTGCTCCCATCTCAGAGCCCTGTCTCTCCAGAAAATGCATACTCATGCCAACCAGATGTGGCTCCTTGCGGACCAGCAGCCTTTGAATCAAAAAGACAGATGATGTTCCCCTGCCTCTCATCTCAACACATCTACACAGTGGGCCAGAGAAAGGATAACAGCACAAATCCTCCCACGTAGATAGTGATGGATGGAGACATGCACCACAGACCAATAACTGAAAATAGCATAATCCTGCTGGGCTAGGGAGTTCCCATTTTCTGACAGGGAGGGTTGGTCCTTGATTAGACTCTGAATGCTTTCTGGGAGCAACCCCCTTGCTGATTGCTCCTGGCCTCTGATTCTCACTTCCCCACCTCTGAAAAAATCCTTTCTTGTCCCTTTTCCTGCCAAAACATAGTGTGTGTGTGTGTGTGTGTGTGTGTGTGTGTGTGTGTGTGTGTGTGTGTGTTTTGCAGGGAGAGGGAAAGAGTAGTATTAGAGATTGAACCCAGAAACATTCTACCTTCAAGCTACAACCCCAGCCCTATTTTATTTTATTTTTTGTTTTGAAATAGAGTCTTCCTAAGTTGCAGAAAGCCTCAGTAACTTGCTGAGACTGGCTTTGAACCTATACTCCTCCATCTCAGTTTCCCAAGAACTGGGATTACAAACATGCATGGGCCACCATGCCCAGCTCTGCCAGACCATTTTCAAAGTCACTGTCTAAGAAAAATCCCTCCTTGGGGCCATACTATTTTCTCAGCACACTTCAAGCTGATAATCATTTGGGAGCCTGAAGGTTGCTCTAATCCTCAAATAGTTAGAGGAGTCTTTCAGTCTATTCTTGCTGTTTTATTGACAAACACTGTGCTCCAAAGGACAAAACCATCTTTTGATAAATTTGCTTCCATCCAGTCTCACTACCAGTAACCACACCCAAAGTTTTTCCTAAGCAAGATTTTCAGACCTAAATTACTTCTTTGTTTTATCAATTCCCCTCTGCTTCTCTCATGTCAATGGTGACTTTCTGAAGCTTTCTAGGGCAATGGTAGGGGCAAGAAGGCCATACCTGCCATCTGATGTTTGCAACAAGACTGAGTCTTACTGGTCTTTGTTGCACAATCCATTCCATTCTCATTTCTATTTGGGGCCTGAAGGAAACATTTTTTCAGCCTTTGGTGTGCCAAATAACTGGAGTCTCATATCTCTTTTATCCTGCTCGCAAACCAGTCAGTTCCCTCCTAAAGTTCTTTCCTTTTTTCATTGTGTAAAAAACTCATAATATAAATTTTGCCATTTCATTCATTTTTAACTGTACAGTTCACTGACCCTTCATATATTCACAATGCTGTGCAACCATCATCACCTCACCATCTATCTGTAGAATTCTTTTCATCAACCCGAACTAAAATTCTGTACTCATTAAACACTAACTCCCCATCTGTCTCGCTCCAGGCCCTGGCAACCACTATTCAACAATGTGATGTCTCTCTGAATTTGGCTAATGCAGGTACGGCATATAAGTGGAATCATATAGTATTTGTCCTTTTTTTTGGTCTGGATTATTTCATTTGGAATAATATCTTCAAGGTTCATCTATTGTATATGTCTCAGAATTTTCTCCTTTTAAAGACTGAATACTATGAAAACTACATTTTATTTACCCATTCATCCATCTTTTCTTTTATTTGCAATAATGTACTAAAAGTAGAAAGTCAGTATAATGGCTATGACTTCTGACCATCATTGCCCCTAACACCACAGTCTCAACTATACATTGTCAGTCTTACAGGATAGCATGGACGTTTTTTCCAAGTGTGTCATCACTGTACAATATATGTTTCTTTCCAGACTCCAACATAAGTTTTCTTACTGACACTTCCAGACTTATGCATCAGTGCTCTCTTTTAAATTTTATTACAACTCAGCATCCTACTTAATGGTATCACTTTATTTCTTAAGATAAGTCCTGGAGTTGTAATAGATAAATCCTGAACTATCAATGGCTGTCTTAGTTGGGGTTCTTTCCAAAGCAAAAGCTGTCAAGGACCTGCTGGTAGTTCTTTCAGGAATTGATCCCAGGAGGCAAGAATGGAGGAGTAAGGAGAAGGAGACAGGGAAGAAGGAAGGCACAATATAAAATGTGTTATTGAGGTCACTGCCGGAGGTTCAGTCTGCAGAGATTCCTAAGAAGTACACAGCATGCCTTCCACAAGTGTCTGTCTGAAGGGTGGAGATAAGAACGTTTATCCTCTCACTCCTGACCCCACTGGCTTAGGGTTGTCACTGGCTTAGGGAATGTTCATTCTCTTGCTTGCCCGTGACGCATTTGTACACAAGAGTGACCCAGGCAAGTAGATTCCTGCAGGGGCAGAGAAGACTCCAGAGCAAAAGGAACAGTGTATATTTGAGGTAGAATGCATAAACACGAAATCTGCCCAAGTTGTATAGAACTCTACCCCTCAGCTACAGCTGAAATTAGAGGTAGGACAAGGGGACGTGAGCATGTGACCTGTGTCACCAGAGTGTCTGCTGCAATGGCTTAACATACAAGTTCAGTGCTCACTAACATCACAAGCAAGTGTGTGTATTCCTGGTGGTCTTCCTGTCAACCAGGACCCAAGCATTTAGCACCTTTGTTCTGTCATCTTCAGCATATGACTGCTAAGGTCACCATGGTTATAGTTTGGGTTTTGTTTGTTTGTTTGTTTTTTATTTTAACCTGGAATAGATGGAAAGGGAACAAGGATTGCTTTTGGGAAGTCCAGAGCTAGAGCAGGCATGCATTATATCTATCTACAGCCCACTGGTCATCACTCAGTCTTACACCTAACTATAATAGGCTAGGAAATGTGGTCTATTTTGTGTGCCACAAAGTAGTGGAGACAGATTGGGGTAAACAAAAAGCAATTCCTACCACAAACATTAAGACTTTATTTATTATTTGTTATTTACTTATTTACTTTTGTACTTGGAATTGAACTCAGGGACATTCTACCTCCAAGCTATATCCCCAGCCCTTTTATTATTTGTGTTTTTTGTTTGTTTGTTTGTTTGTTTGTTTGTTTGTTTGTTTTTTTGAAATAGGGCCTCACTAAGTCGCTGAGGCTGGCCTCGATCTAAGATCCTTCTGTCTCGGCCTCCCAAGTACTGGGATTACAGGTGTGCACCACTGAGCTCAACAAGACTGTACGTCTTAAAGGCGATATAAATTAAACACTTTAAACCTAGGTGTACCCTTTCACCTATAACTGCCACTGCTAGAAATCCTTCCCTGGTGGCTATTCTCCATTAGGTCTTCCAGACCCATTCTTTGCCTCTCTTCCTCCCTGCATCATTGGCTCTGTAGTTTTCTGACTTCTGGTTGTACTGTATCAATGGAAAGCCTGAGCAGGATCAGAGGACTGGAGGCAGGCAAGGTAGAATATGTAGTTCCCTGGTTCCCCAGCAAGTGTTAGAAGTGGCTGAACCTTCCAGTTCAGGCCACAGCACATCTTCAGAGCCACCTCCTTGCAACCACAGTTTTGGTGCCAGTTCTCTTTCCTACTTCCAATCACCACTCCCTTTCTTCACCCCCTTGGCTCACTGGTCTCCTTCAATGCTGCCTGCACTCTCCTAAATAGTCCTAAGTTACCCTATTTAAGTGTGCTTTCTCTTTTCCTATGACCAATGAACCCTAACTAATATGCCATTCTAGAGAAATTATCTAAAATGTGAGAAACATATCAAGATATTTAATATAGCAGTATTTAGAATAGCAAAAGTTCTGAGACTAAGTGTCTAATAATCAGGAACAATTAAATATGTTATAGTGAATCCATCACAGAAGAAAGAAATACATGCACTAATATGTGAGCATTCACTCCTTTTTCTGTCTTTTACCCAAATTACCCTGCTTCTATCCCAGGAAAATTCTGGCCATGCCTCCTCCTTGACTTTCCCATCCTTCCTCATCCTCAAATATGTCTCATCAGGATGAATTCCCAATTCAAGGTAGAAAGGGTGTGCATCTAAAGGAGTGGAAGAAATAGTTTGATTTGCATTGAGAAAAAGGTAAATGTACTAGTGCAGTGGTGCACACCTGTAATCCCAATACTTGGGAGGCTCACACAGGAGGATCGCAGGTTCCAAGCCAGCCTCAGCCACTTAGCAAGGCTCACAGCAACCTAGTGAGACTCTTAAATCCGGATGGGGGTGTAGCTCAGAGGTAGAATGCCTCTAGGTTCAATTCCAAGTACCACAAAAGAAAAGTAAATGTGTCTGAGTAAAGAGTAAATGTTATGTCATTGAGGGGAACATGAAGACCAAAGCAAAGGGTGAAAGAAGAGGAGGAGATGAATGGGTAAAAAAGAACTTTGCCCTGTGTGTATCTTTTAGGTAGACTTGCCCTGGACAGGGATGGGGGGACTTACCATAACTATATTCATCATTTCCAGGACTCACTGAAACGTCACTTGTGGGATTCCTGTTCCTTTGACATTTCTTAAGTCCTTGCCCTGCACTGCTGTGCACACTGCGTTACATGTATTATTTTACTCAGTGTTCTACAAGGCATTTCCATATTCCAGATGAGGAAACTGAAACCCAAAAAGTTTGGTATTGTCTTTTTTTTTTTCTGCCCCACTGTTCAGAGCACATGTTCATATGATAAAATATTACACATATACTATGTTTTAAGAATTTAAAAAATCTAAAATCTGTGTAATTTGTCTTAAGTTCTATTTTAATTTCTGCTTATAAAACTAAAATACATAAAAATTTGCAGAACCATGTACAGGGTTAAAGAGAAAAAATAAATAAATGATCGGGAACAAAGTAAATTGTGAAAACATTCATTCAACAAATATTTATTTGGTACTGGGGATTGAACCCAGGGTCATTCTATCTCCTGGCTATACCCCTATCCTTTTTATTTTGAAATAGGGTCTCACAAAGTTGCTAAGTGTCTTGCTAAGTTGCTGAGGCTGGCCTCAAACCTGTGATCCTCTTGTCTCTACCTCCCAAGTACTGGGATTACAGGAATGTACCACAATTCCCAGTAACAAATATTATTAAATTGGAGCCGGGCGTGGTGGCGCACGCTTGTAATCCCAGCATTCGGGAGGCTGAGACCGGAGGATCCGGGTTCGCGGCCAGCTTCAGCTACCTAGTGAGGCACTCCGCAACTTAGTGAGACTCGGTTTCAAAATAAAGAATAAAAAATGGGGCTGGGGGTATAGCTCGGAGGTAGAATGCCCCTGAGTTCAATCCCCAGTACCGCAAAAAAAAAAAAAAAAAAAAAATATTATTAAATTGGGGTTATAGCAATTAACAAAATAAAATCCCTGCATTTGTAGAAGTAGCACAGTAGCAGGAGAGAGACAATCAGGTAATAGTAGGTAGCAGCATGATATGCCTAACGTGTAGGGACAGTAGGTGAAGGGGATAGTTTGGGATAGATACTCAGGGAAGGTGTCTCTAGGCAGTTAACATTTGGACAGAGACTGGATCAGGCCACATCTGAGAAGTGAATGTATCAGGGACTATGAAATAAATTGTCTGGGGGAAAGCAGGTCAGTGATGTACACAGCAAGTTCACGGCCCTGAGGCCAGAGACAGGGGACAGACATGGAGGGCAGCAGGAGGCTGTACTTGCTGAGCCCAACGAGGGAAAGCAGAGTAGAGGCTCTGTAAGTACAGGGACAGCTGGAATTGCAGTGGTCTTGGGGCCATTGCAAGAACTTCAGATTTTATTCCAAACACAATAGGATGTTGTTGGATGTTTTTGAACAAGGGAGTGATACTATTTGGTTCACATTTTAAAAGCTCACTCTATGATATAGAAAATATTGCTAAACTGGTTATGGCTTTTGGGGTACTTTTTGCCTTGTTTATTTTTTCTGTTTTAACAGTAAGCATATTTTAGCTTCATAAGCAGAAAATAAAACATAACCTAAAAAGACAAAAAGGGCAACAATATCATTTATTGCTGCATTACCAAATGCCAAATTACCCCTTAAACTCAATGACTGAAAACCCCACACATTAACTATTTCAGAGTTTCTTTGGGTCAAGAATCCAGAAGTGGCTTAGCTAGGTGGCCCTGGGTCACAGTCTCACAAAAGGCTACAAGCAGGGTGGAAGATCCACGGGGGTCATCTCAGGGACCAGAGGAGAAGATCTGCTTCCAAGCTCTCTCATGTAGCTGTGGCCAGCCTCAGATCCTCTCTGTCCAGTGGCTGGAGACATCGTTTCTTTGCCAGCTGGGCAGCCTCCTTCCCCCAGAGTGAGAGCTCTAGGAAGGAGAAGACACGGCCTTTTTATAACCCAGTCTCAGAAGTGACATCCCATCAGTTCTGCCATGTTATATTCAGGAGGAATTACTAGATGCTGTCCACATGCAAGGGGGAATTACCCAAGGGAATATACCAGGAAACAAGGAACACTGTGGCCATCTTGGAGGATATTGCCACAGCTGTCACTTCCTCCAAACTCCTTAATTTACAGAAACAGAAACACATCTGGATGTTGTCCTGGTCTCTACTGCTTGCTGACAGGCCCTCCCAGGATGGTTGTGATATGCTCCTGAAACTGCCCAATATAGGCAACTATCAGGTGTATCTTTCTTTTCTCCTTGTTCCATTTTCTGGATATCCATTCCAGATCTGGCCTATGTTCTTCATTCCCTATGTTAGTGATCTGTTTTTCATATATCAGGTAAGTTGTTTATTCTTTCCTTTTACTAGAATAAGAACCTTCTAAATTGAACAAAAACATACAATAAGGAAGAACACAGAGTGCTAACTCCTTCAGGTGCAGAAAGAACTTTCTATTTAACTGTTTGCTTCCTAGAAATAGACGTTCTGATAACCTAGTCCCAAATTACCTGCACATCCCACAGACTCAAGTTCAACAGAATGTGCATGTGACAGAAAGGTCAACAAAGAGCAGGATATTACATATATTTGCATTTGATCTCTGTCATATTCTACTCAATCATTATCCAAATTTGATTGTTAACTGCTTGAAATAGAGACTTGATTACTCTCTGACCTCTGGACTCAAGTTCTACTATTAAAAATACCCTAAAGAAAATGCTCCCTTATTGAAAGAGAGTTCTTTTTAAAAATAGCAGGAAGAAAAACAACTTGAAATTCAAACTCACTTAAATTAATGCCTCTCCACTTTAAAAAAAAATCTTCAGAATACAGCTTCTGTTTCAAGATACAAACACCTGACTTGTAGCTGTTTTCTAAATCTTTACTCTTACCTTTTCTTCCCCCAACCCCCAGATTTCCTTTCTGATACCTCTTTCCACCTCATGTGACTTCTTCATCTTCCATATCCTCTTCTAGTACTACTAAATGCAGTCACCCTTGTCTTAACTGCTCAGGACCACAAGTGTTTCCAATTTAGGAATATTTACATGTGCATAATGAAGTATCTTGGGGATAGGACCCTAGTCTAAACATGAAATTCATTTTTCTCTCACATAACCTTGTACACATAGCCTGAAGAAAGTTTTATAAAATATTTTCAGTGGGCCTGCATTTCAACTGTGACCTGTCACATGATATTAGGTGTAGAATTCTCCACTTGTACCATCATGTCAGCACTCAAAATCTTAAGAGTTTAAAACATTTCAGATTTTGGGTTTTCACATTAAGGATGCTCAACCTGTATTACTTCGCTCCTATACCTATTTTTTTAATCGGATTTCTCCAAGACACAAATTCATTTATACTCTTCATACTCCATTAGCCAGATATTTGTACAGACACCAACCATCTCTCCCCTCATCTAATTACAATCTAGAAGGCTTCTTCACCATTTAAAGGAATTCTGAGATAGCCAGCAGGTGGCCATAGGGAGTGTAGAAGAAAGGCAGCCCCTGAAATCGCAGTTCTACTTATTCAAGCCTAAAATTAGGCAAAATTCAGTCTCTTTAGAGTAAATGAATTAGGAGGGAGGTGTCAGAATGGACTGTCCATTATCCAAGTTGCTTATGAATACATTAGCATTAATTAATACATACATGAATATGTTTTACATTAATTTGTGTTGTTGAAATATATGTGGGCCGACCATCTGCCTAAGGGCATGCAGGAAGCATTCCCAGAATTCTCTCAGTAGCCATGAACTAAACAGTTCACCCCTATGTTCTCTTTCCATGTTTGGAAAAAAGAAGTTTCAGCTACTCAAACAATTAGGAAAAGACTTGTTTATGGGGGGAAAGATGAGGACAGGACGATGGTGTCAGCAGCTGATGTACTTAAATGAGAAGTGAATGATGAACACCTAATATTTGGCACCTACTCTAAGCTAAGCATTATACAACTATGACCTTATTTCTTGAAGCTAAAAGGGAGAAGAAGCTACAGTTAATTGACTGTTTATGCAGCCCTGGGCACTTGACACACACAACTTCATTTAGTCCTCCATGGTGGACCCGAAGGAAGGCAAATAAAACCAATTCTTTTTTTTTTTTCTTGTGCTGGGAATTGAACCCAGAGGCATTCTACCTCTGAGCTACACCTGCAGCCCTATTTTATTTTTGGTTTTGAAACAGGATTTCACTGGGTTTCTGGGTCTCACTAAATTGCTGAGGTTGGTCTCAAACCTGTGATCCTCCTTTCTCAGCCTCCCAAGTACTGGGATTACAAGTGTGTGCCACCAAAATTAAACCAATTCTAACAATGAAGAAAGCAAGGTTCAGAGAGCTTAGTAGGTCCAAAGTCATGGAACCAGGACATGTGTTCATCACTCCAGAAACTCTGGATGGACAGAATGGATATCAGTTTTTAATGTGAAGAAACACTGAGTTTGAAAAGGTCTGGTCCTTAGAAGTCCTTTCCAAAAGTAAGAAGGGGAGAGAAAAATAGGCAGAAGTGGATAAGAAAGGAACAGACATAAAGTGAAGAGTCTACCAGAAACGTATGAAAGATAGAAAACATAGAAGAGAGAAGGGGAGTGAACTACAGGAGAGAAAAATGACCACAAAATAAGGGAGAAATAAACTGCTTTTCAGGAGAAACAATAAAAATTAATAATGATCCTTAGGAGTTCTATTTCTAGCTGGGCATGGTGGCACACTCCTGTAATCTCAGTACTTGAGAGGCTGAGACAGAAGGATTGCAGGTTCAAGGATAGCCTCAGCAATGTTGCAAGACTCTCAGCAATCTAGCAAGACCCTGCTTCGGAACAAAAAGTAAAAAGGACTAGAGATATAGCTTGGAATTAGAATACTCTTCAATTCCAGTACCACAAAAAAAGAAGAAAAAGAAATGGAAAAAAAAACATAAGTATTTATTTCTTCGTTTATTTATTTATCTTTGGTACAAAGAATGGAACCCAGGGGCCTTTTACCTCTGAGCTACACCATCTAGCCCCCCCCCCTTTTTTTTTTTTTACTTTGAAACAGGGTCTCACTAGGTTGCTGAGGACCTTGCTAAGTTGCTGAGGCTGGCCACGAACCTGTGATCCTCCTGCTCAGCCTCCCAAGTACTGGGATTAGGGGCATGTGGCACCATACCAGGCTGTTTTTATCTTTTAACCATCCAAAGACATAATGACTATAGAAGGGAAAAGGAAATAACCAATATTTTCCAAATGTTTTCTTCCAGGGCCTTTGCTAGCCCACGGGATTGGAGAAAATTAGAGAAACTTATCCTCTCCTAGTGGAGTCAACTTCATGAGCACAAAGCTTGGATCCTCCACATTCCTTCAGGTAGAGAACAACCTGTGACACGTGCTCGTGGCCCTGCTTGCGTGTGCTAGGACCCTGATATACATTATTACAGCTCTTGTTCCCATAGTGTGGATTAGGATTCTTAGGAATCTGAAGTGCAAAAGAATTAAATCTCTCTCTCTCTCTCTCTCTCTCTCTCTCTCTCTCTCTCTCTCTCTCTCTCACACACACACACACACACACACACACACACACTCACACATTACATCCCAGTATCCCAAAGTCACTCAGAAAGTGAATCCACTGAAATAGTGTTAGTTGCAAGTAATTAAAGCCCAATAAATAATGGTGATTTTTCTGCTGACTTAACTAACAACCTCCAAAATAGAGTAGGATTCAGGTTAGGACTGATTAGAGGATACATTGATTTTCCTACAGTTCTTTTCATATGTCCTTCTTTGGGTGTTACATTCATCCTCACACCTCACCCCTCAGCAGTTGTTAAAGGCACAGCTATATACCACACAGCTTCTAGTAGTTCCCATGACATAGGAAGAAAGCTAATTTTCCAGGATCTCCTTCATTCTCACTGGCCCAAATTGAATGGCATATGTGATGGTAATTTTAATCATCAATTTTGCCAGATGAAAGAATACCTAGAAGCCTGGAAAAAATTATTTGGGGTGTGTCTGAAAGAGTGTTTCCAGAGGAGCCTATCATGTAAATCTGAGTGGGCTTAGTGAGCAAAATCAGGCTTCAATGTGAGCAGTCTGGGGTCCAGACAGATTAAATAAAGAAGACAAATTGGGTTCTGTCCCTGAGAGTAGGGACACATTGGTCTTCTGCCCTGGACATCAGAACTCCAGGGTTGCCAGACTTTGGACTCCAGGACTTACACCAGGGGCCCCTCTCCAGGTTTCCAGGCCATTTGATTTTGCACTGAGAGTTACACTATTAGTGTCTCTTGTTCTGAGGCATTGGACTTGGACTGAGCCAGTCAGCCAGCATCCCAGGGTCTCCAGCCTGCAGATGGTCTGGTATGGGGCTATTCAGCTGTCAGAACCACATGAGCCAATTCCTCTAATAAATCCCTTCTCATATATTATATATACATGTATCCTATTGACTCTGTGTCTGAAGAACCTTGAGTAAGATAGCCTGTTCATCCTTAAACCTGTTATTGTGACCAGAGGATAGAATTATGCTCGCAATATAAGCCTGATCCATATACCAATCTCTAGAACCAAGTAGAACATCCATTTCTCAAAAATACATAAATGCTAAGGAATTGTGAGTACTAGAATGAAAATCAAGGTAATTATAAAAAAAGAGGATGAGCACTTGAATGGGTCCCATGTCTCCACCATAACAAATGTGGTAGATATTATGCTATCATTTAATTATTTTTACTTCCTCTTTACTTCTGAAGGAGAAGTATCCATTTGGACCTCCACTGAGCTGGGGTATAACCATAGGACTTATCTCTCCCTGCCTTTGGCTTTGCGTTTAGCCATTTGACTTGCTTTGGCCAATGGAAAGTTAGCAGATATGACACAAACACAGTTGGATTTAGTTTCTTGCACTTCTGCCATCACTTATAAGAGCATAACCCAAACAGCCCACCTGTCCGAGAGGATGAGAGGCACATGGAGCAAACATGGACCTAATCTGCAGCTCAGAGGCAGTCCCAGCTTGGACCAGCCTGAATCAGCCAAACCAAGATAACCAACAGACCTATAAATGAGATTGAGTCACTATCATGTGAAGCTGATAAATCTCAGAGTGTTTTGGTATGTAGCGTTATGTGGCAGGAGTTGATTGAGAGAGGAACTAAGTCAATTCTAGGTGCTTAATTTTCTTCCATCACAGCACAGACTGATGCTCTTTCCTGTTTTCTCCTTGGCTGCAGTCTAGCCTGGGTCTCTGCTGAAAATGAAGGCTGTGGCTTTATTCTCCATTTCCAAGGTCATAAAAACATCTGATAGAGTGGACAGCCACTTCTGGAGGTCCTTCAAGAGGGCTGGTTCTTGCACCATGTGAGCCAGTCAACCTGGTAAGGCAAAACCCTCAGCCATCCCTTCCAAACCCTGGCAAGCGAAAGCTTGCAATACTGAAATGGCTGCACCTCACACTATCATGTGATTTCTGTATCATAGGAATTTTAGAAACAGATGGTGAGCACAGAAGACAGTGACGGTTGTACTACGCATATGGGGCAAAGGGGAATGAGTGAGCAAGGGGGTGAGAATCAGGCAAATTCTAGAGAAGCACTGGGGCGGGGGGTGGGGGAGAGAATCGCCGGGAGCTTGCCTTCTGTTTGAAAATGCAACCACAGGTTGCAAGAAGTTGGAAAAGAAAAACACCTGACAGGCAGTTGGAGATGGAAGAGGAAAGGCAAAAAGGGTGATTTGCTTTGAAAGCAGTGAGGAATATATGTTTAAACATTTAAAAAAAATTCACCAGGAAAATTCATCAATTCACCTGAGTTTGACCTTTGGGTGAGTGATTTTGTTGCCTCAGGAAATAGGCAGCATTGGAAGAGCTGAGGATTGAGCTTATGCCTGTGAACCAGATTCAGACAAATAACCCTGGACACCCCACATTCACCATGCCACTAGCACCCTGCTTCCCCCAAAAAACCCTTCCCATGTCAGGATGGGGGGTTGATTTCTGGACGTCTCAGATGGCTGCTCTCCTAATTCTATCATGAAATGTATTTCCCCTGGAGCTGGCGTTTATCGCTGCATTCTGGCACGGCTCCTGAAATGTCGCATCTGTACCACTAAACTGAGGTTACTTGTAGTTCATTAATATGCAAGAGGGGCCATGAAATCATTCCTGTTCCTGACAGAAGCGCATACATGCCTTTCTGGAAGGCTTCATTTCTGAAGTGGTCTGGCACCAGACTTTCCTTGTCTTCTTTGAATCAGCTCCATCTTGTCACTACATAAAGAGTTAAAAAAAAAAAAATGCTTTCTGAAAATCTCAAGGAAGGTGCAGTGCATCTTTCTCTTTTCTTTCCTTTCTCCTTTTTTTTTTTATTGTCATCCCCCACCCCCTCCATGAACACATCAAAGTAAGAAGTGACATGCAGTGCCCTGGAGCTCTTAGCAACATGCTTTTAGGTTTGGAAAATTTCATTTTCTACCTTATGATGATTACACGAGGAAAGATGAAATGCTCGCTTTGAGGTTTATTTGAGAAAGAGATGTAATAAATGTTGTGGCTTCCCACTGAATGGAACAAATCCATTCTGGTCATGTGGGGATATTAAAAATTACATATGTGTGTGCATGGACATAGCCTGTGTGACTTAGGTGGCATTTGTGGTCCCAGATGCTGAGAAAAGAAGACCTTGGGTGGCTTCTCTCAGAAAATGCTGAATAAAGTTTTTCATTTCATCCAGCCCTGAATGCATTTGATTCCAAGCGAAAATGAGTTCCCACCCTGTCTGAGCCACAGCAATCTCCTTTATACCAGTCCCCCACCCCCACCAACACACACACTCATTCATGCACATGAACACACACACACACACACAACACACACACACACACACACACACACAGAACCAGATGATTCACACAGCTTGTCATAGCCTACAAGGTCCCCTTAGCTGAAGCCCACAAGTGTGCCCGCCTGTTGAGGAATTAATCCAACATCCCTTTTCCAGCTAGTTGATTTTTCCAAATACTGGAGCAAGGCAGAGGACATTTGTGTTTTGTTCTGACTATCAGGATTTTTGTTGTTGTTATTCTTGTATTTTTGGTTTTGCCTGGGGAATTTCACTATTAGCCAGGAGCTGAATGGAAAATGATAAGCTCATCTACCCCAGGAAACAGAGCCAGCAAGGTAGAGAAATAGCCTCGTGGTTTCAACCCTATACGCCTTAGTTGGAAAGGATGCTAGGAAAGAAATCAAGTATTCACCGCGTAAACCATTTTCCCACACAGAGAAACATGGCAATCGCGGGCTCTATTCAGAGCGTTCACATCACATATGCCACTCTTTGTTCAGCCCACAGCTGGACCACACAGGTTGTAAGATGCAGGATTTGCACGAGCTTTGTCCAGCAGCTTCAGCAGGCCCTAGAAAGTCCAGCATCAGCCACCCTCAGGCTCAATTCCTCAGCCTCTTATGATCAGGTTGATCGTTCAGGTTTGGAGCAGAATTATGAAATTTTTTGCTTTGGCTGCAGAAAGAGGCAAGATCCTGATCCTTTTTCATAAATAACTTAAACTCCAGCTTTTCAGTGATGAGTAATCTCTGTTTACTCTCATTCTTAAGGCAGTAAGAAATGGCGTTGATTGGATGCTTACTATGTGTTCTCAGATAGATTTCCTGCCCTTATCCTGCTCAGCTCTGAATTTAAAGGGAGATAATGACTTGTAAATATTTTTAAATATTTAAAGTTGTAAAAGTTTTTTCATTTAAGCCTCACAGACCCTCTGAGGCAGGTACTATTAGGATTCCTTCTTTATGGGGTAGGAAACCAAGGCTCGTTGAATCTATGCAATTCCCCCAAGGGTACAAATGGAGTAAGGACTGAGATTCAAATCCAGAAGTTCTGACTACAGAGTCCATGCTGTGAACCACATGCCCTGCTGCCTCCTGCTGGTGGGAGGTTTGGGGGGCATCATGGTCCTTGGTTCCCCCTCATGAGCACAAGGTACTGTGATTTCTGTTTGCAAGCTCATTTCTTCCCTAGATTTCGAGTTCCTGGAGTAATCTTAAACATTTGTTCTCCAGTGTCTGAAACCCTCAGAAATGTTCCATGAATGTTTGTTGAGTGACTTTAAAAAACTAATGATGTACAGAATGTCAAGCATTTAACAGAGGTGATAAAGAATAATATTCAGAGGAGAAAAAAAAATTCAGTGTATGGTATGAAAAAGGGAGATGAAAAGAGGCAGAGAGTTACACCAAACTTCAGTGAGGGAATGAAGGAGACTTGGTGCTGCTGTGAACTCTTCATTATTGGGAAAGGGGGTGAGCAGGGAGATTGCTTACATCAAGCTGGAATGTTTGTTCGATTCCTCATTGACTATAAAAGGCCACAGAAGGGGAATCAAGAAACTGGGTTATAGTTTCCATGTTTGCTACTCACTAGTTGTCTAATTTGGGGCAAGGTTTTTACCTTCCTTGGGCTTTAGGTTCTTAGTCTGTATAGTGAGAAAAGTGGATCAAAGGGTCCCTATAGCATTATAGAAAAGTAGAAGCATATAATTGTATTATAAACTGGTTGCAAGCATTTTGCAAATATAGCAATATGAATAACGGTTATTATTATCAATAAAAAATAGTGTATCATTAAGTGCTTTTTATGAACCAGGCATTATAGATATGTTCTTGACCAATAAGATATTATAGTCCCCATTTTTATGAGGGTAGAGATTGTGGTTCAAAGAAATTGCATAATGCGCTCAAGCTCATGTAGCTGGTAAGTGGCCAGGCTGGGATTTGAATGCAGGTCAGTCTGTCTCTGAAGTCCACACTCAGGCACATGAGGGACCTAATTCCACTACATCCCTTAGCATATGTCCCTCAGAGGAACCTGCCATCATTTGGACACACAAAGCCCTAGTGACTTTCTGACTCCCATGTGCCACCCTGGCCCAGTGGTGATAGCCCCTGAGAGAAGCTCCCCTGTGTCTCTTTGGACCATTAGAAAATACTTAGCAATGCTACTACCATGCTGCTTCCCCAGCAACAGCTGTGCCTGCCAGAGTTGTAAGACCAGCAGCAGACTAAGTCAAGATGAGCAAACTGTTCCTTAGAAACCAGCCCTTCCTGTTTCTTTCCCTTGTAGACCTTGAAGCAAAGTCCCCTTGTTAATTCCAGTAGAAGCATCATGTGACTTCACTGTCTCTGAGGCTGTTACTTGCCCATTCACTCAGTACTTACTTGAAAAAAAAATTCTTCTGTCTGGAAGCTATCAAATCTTTTTTTCTTTAGTGTTTCTAGCTATGCCCTTCCAAATTTAAAGTTTGCTTCCATTATTATATCAAAGACATCAATAGAAAGTCAATACAAAGCAGAGCAGCTTTTAAATGAATCATTCTTTGGCTCTGATCATTATACTGTAAATGTCTTTAAGTAAACTCTTTAAAGACTACTGATAAAGTCATAGTCTTAAAAATAATTAAATCTATTACATATATGAATTCATAACTGTCACGTGCACCTATATGCAAGGCATATGCCAATATTGACATGTAGATAAGTACTTTTTTTTTGGTGTGTGTGTGTGTGTGTGTGTATGTGTGTGTGTGTGTGTGTGTTACTGGGGCTTGAACCCAGGGGCATTCTATCTCTGAGCTACACCCTCAGCCCCATTTTTTTATTCTTTATTTTGAAACAGGGTCTCACTAAGTTGCAGAGGGCTTCACTAAGTAGCTGAGGCTAGCAGTGAACCTGTGATCCTCCTGTCTCAGCCTCCCAAGTACTAGGACTACAAGGATGCACCACCATGCCCAGCTATTAAGTTCTTGTTAATTGTACACTTATGAAAAGTTCATCTTGGTTTTTGAGAAGGGGAACCTAGGACAATTACTTGCTTGTTTTCTCTCAAATGATTTTCCTGCCCTTGTCCAGCTCTGCCATGTTTTTAAAGGAGATGAGAACTTATAAATATTTTTAAATATTTACTTTTAAATATTAATTTGTACAGTATTATCATGTCTGTTAGGCCTAGAACAAAAAGTTAAGAGCCTAGTCTTAGAGTATGAGGTTTAATAAAGCTTTCCTTTCTAAAAAAAACTACCCTTTCTAAAGTATCCACAGCCAACCCTGGTAACTGTACAATTGGAGTAATGATTACTTATAATTTTAGACGAGTTCAAATGGTAACTAATTTGTAGAACAGAATAACGCTTGTATTATGCAGGGTCCATCTATGCAAATAGAATACACACCAGGTCATCCAATAGAAGGTACAACTATTTAGAAAGTTATTAAAAGAGCCAAAGGGACAAACAAGGAGTCAACTGTATATTAAAAACTTAAGAAGCCACTTTCATTCCAAGGACAGGATGGACAAAGAGGGGAGAGCATGAGTGGGCACTGCTCACAGGTGCCTGGGATGGAAGTTGCTGGAGCTTAAAGGGTACACAGCTATACACAGAGATGCTACCAGAAGCAGAGAGAGAGAAGGAGAGAGGGAGAGGGGAGAGAGGGGGAGAGGGATAGAGAGAGGGGGTAGAGGGAGGGGGGGGGGGGAGAGAGAGAGAGAGAGAGAGAGAGAGAATGCTAACAGTATCCTTCTTCACATCCTCCAATCTCCTGCCAGAGCCTACCACTGAAGAAATAGAAATAAAGTCAAGGAATCCTGGGAAGCATGTCTGACAAGAGGAAGCATCTTGAACGACGAGGCAGAGCTGGCAAGTGAAGGGAATGTAGCCAAGAGCAAATGAAAAGTGGCTGGCCCTGACACCATGGCTCAAAAGCTAGTTAAGGCCTTTCATAATGACTGAGATCTGTATCTAAGTGGAGACACTGCTGTTTATATTGCATAAGCATGTGGACTATCTGTACACAGTTGCTTGTCCATGGGACTTCCATGGCTCCCTCAGGAAGGGGCATATTGAACTCAGGAGTGGTGTGTGACTTGCATTGTCCAATGAAATATGAATGGAATGGACACTTATTCTGCCTGAATAGAAGCTATGCACTATGTCTCCACCATGTTTTCTTTCTCCCTGCCACAGGATCTGTGATATCCCAGATTAGATAACATGGCCATGTAATCTATTATCCAACCTAGAATACTGTATTTACTATCCTTTTTGTGAAGCCATAATGGAACTCATTGTTTTAAATGCAGAGATGCTTCACCTGAGAAGATGTGTGGAGTCTGAAGAAAAATAATATGCATATTAGTTGAAAATAGAATCAGAAGACTATTAGTTGAAAATAGAATCAGAAGACTATTTTAAAAAATCAGTTTCTCCTGTATTTCCCAAGTTTTCAGCCACTAGATCATCACAGGGAAACAGAATGAGAGAATTCAACATTGTCCAGAATTCAAAGCAGTTAAGGCTTCAAAACAACCCTCCACCAAGTTCACAAAATTAGCCCTAGCTTTGAGAAGAGTAAATTCTAATGGCACTTGTGGATTCCCAGAAGTGATATGGAAAGGAAAGAAAATGAAAGGAGAAGAAAGGAAAGGAAAGAGAAGGTAAAGAAAGGAACAGAATACTGGTCACTCCCTTGCTGCCTCCCCCACCCCCTACCCTGCCACCGGCTCCCTGCTATATCCAAGCTTCTAAGCTTCCCAGAAGATAAAAAACAGACTCCTTTGCTTGGCATAAAATCTAACCCCCATTTATCTGTCCAGCTCTATTTGTGCCCTATGCACAATATATTCCAGAGACTTAACTTCTATTATTAGTAAGTTGTCTTTCCCCAGTTCCATGCCATTCCCTATGAACTGAGATTTTCCTCTTCACCTCTATTCCTCTAGCCTCCTCTTGGCAAAATCCTCCTCTTCTTTTTGGTCCCAGCTCCAGTGTCTCCTCCTTTGGGAAGCCTTCCTAGGTGATGTTTCCTGTGCTGCTGACGACAGCCCTTACCATACCCCTGTAATCACTTTGCACATCTAGCTGCCCCACTTGACCCAAGTGCCACCGGGCTATATCTTCTTCACCTCTGCCTGCCAAGTACCTGTTCCAGAGGCCATTGTATTCTAAGTCTTCTTGATTTACCTGCTGAATGAATGAGTAAATGAGTGAATGAAGAGTCTACCTTCAAAAGCTGCTCTGAAATCATGAAAATCTATGAAATCTGTTAAGAATTCCAGAAACCCCTATGTTAAATTCTAGATATTTAGCCATGCTAATTATTGGTATGATACTTTATCATACTATGCATAGATGAATTTGATCTGTTTCATGTAGAATATTTAGAGTAATTTAATTTTAGAGATAGAAAGAATCAGACACCAGCCCACTCCCTTCAGATAAAGAAGAAAGAGGTCAAGTTAGAGATTCTACACTAACCCAGTGTTCTTTCTATTCTATTGTGCTTAACTGTTTTTAGGAAAGTTTGACAATATGAACATTCATGATAGAGAAAATACGAGGAGAAATAAAACATTAAAATAATCATTGTTGATAATAACCAAATAAATGCAAATTAAGTTTCATTTGCGTCATTTTAACATCTGCTAATTTTTTAATGATATTGTCTGAGGTTTCAGCAAAATGAGATTTTTTGAGCAAAAAAAGATTCTTAAATACTTCTAAAGGCATTGTAAATTGGTACAACCCTTTTGGAAAGTAAAAAGGAAATCCAGAACAAAAGTCAATGTTCATAGTTTGGGCCTTATACCTAAGGTACTAGGAATTTACTCTATGAAATAGTTTAGCAATACTAAAAACCTGTTTGTAAATAATATTTATTGCTGCACTGCCAAGTGAGAACAACCTGAGTATCCAACAAGATGGAATGGCATATGAAAGCAATGGAATATTTTGCAGTCATTAGACAGCCTATGTGGAAACATGAGAAATATATGATGTAAATTGGGTGCAGTGGAAATCCAAATAGTATGTGCCTTACAGTAGCAACTCTATAAAAACCCATTCTTATAGGAAGGCATCGGATGGCAATTTTTAAAATAGTTGTGATAGTGTAGGATTATGGTTCTACTATCTTTAGCAACATTTCAAAAAATGATGCTATGACATATTTTCTCTCGTAAGAAGCAGGTGGAAAGTAAATTCATTCACCAGTGGCAACTGAAAGGGCAGAAAGGGGCACAGTAAAGTAGGTGAGTTATATGTGCTTTGTCCCCAAGCATGCCTCACCCTGCAGTGGTGGGAATGGAGAGTGAAGTCAAGAAGAGTGGTCTTTGTGGGGAGTCTGTTTAATTTGCAGGCAACAGAGGGTGAGGAGAGCTTGCTGAAGAAATCTCACTCAATTTTGCTAAGGGGAGAACATGACTTGTCCTATACAGTCTTAACATCCAAGTGGAAGCAGAACTCTTTCTTAGATCTCTGAGACCAGTCATCAAGTCAGCTATTCATCAAGAGACTACTCAGTGCCAGGCACTGATCTTAGAAACTTAATATACTTATTTTATTGGATCCTCATAACATTTGGGCATGGTACCCACCCAATTGTTATGAGGTATATCACAATGGCAGAATCTAGAACACTAGATCTGCTTTCAAGGGAGTGTTCTCATTACCTGAATATAGGTGGAAAGAAGCTCAAATCACTTGTCTGCCTGCTATATGAGAGCACACTATTAGGCATCTTATGTATGTCTCTCCTTCTGTTACAACATGAGGTTGGTTTATAGCATAAACCTCATTTTATTTCAAAACTCAGCAAAGTTACAGATATCTAAGATGTTCCTAGGCTAAATCTCATAGTTTTAAGAGGACTCAAGATTTCCTGAAATTTGGTCTTCCTCACAGGAGAAGCCATTAGCATTCATAGCAGGGCACTTCTTTGTGCATGACTATCTGATAGACTGTGAGACATTCTGTACCCCCTGGCCCAGATTAGCAAAGCCTCAGAGCATCACTCTGCAGGAATGTGACAACCCCAAAATGTTCCTACATTTCCATATGTTCCTCCATTAGAGAAACATTAAGTGATTTATACTCACTCATCGATACATGTTGATCAAGTACCTTCTCCATGCCAGGCACTTTGCTGGCACTGGAGACATTTAGTGGGGATGACTGACATTTAAAGTGGAGCCCATAAAATGCAGCAAATGCTACAACAGATCAACATTCTGTGAGCACAGAGAGGAAGAGGCCTCTAACTGCCTAGAGTGCCCTGGTCAAGCTCAGTGACCTGTCACCGTGAAGTAACTCAAAGGAGAGGTACAGATTTGCTGTTGAAAGATCTCCATTCATGTGCTCAGTCTTAATTATTATCTCAGTGCAGGCTCCTTGCTTATTCTTACTAAAAATTCATTTCCTCACATGAAAGATAGAAAGCATAACACTCTTGGTCCTACCTATCTCCCAGAATTGATTCTGGAGAAAGCACCATAGTGTGCTCTGCATGTTTAATAATGTAGGAGGGATCTGAGTTTGAACCTAATTTGTGTCCCATGCTGGGCATCAGACATGCCTAGAAGTGTCCAGTGACTTGGTGGGGTAGGTAGCCTACTGGCATCTATTTTTAAGTCAATTTCCCTGGATTCTCATCTAAATCACATGCAGAGGGAGTTTGTCTACAGAGGCTGAGGAGAATGTTATAGGGAGGCCACAAGGGATCAAGCAATACTCTCTGCTCCCGACATAACAAGTGGGCCCAGAGCTGGGGGTTGGGGAGGTGGGGATGGAGCAGGAAATGTTCTCTCCATCTCTGCTTCTAGCACCAGCACTGCATGCATTTAGCTCCCTGAGGCCTGTGAGTCCACAGTGCTGCCAGGTGTGGAGATACCCACCTTTGAATGGCTTCAGAGACAGGAAACATCATCCAGGAGGAACTGGGTCAAAAAAATAAAATGAAAAATAAGTGATTAGTAAACATACACACTGTGAGATAACCCCTACAGACTCCTAAAATCCTGGCTGAAAACTTCATCCTGGATGAGGGTATCGACAACTGAAATGCTATCTGTTGCTGTTAAGGTATTATTGTACCCACAGAGTACAGTAGGATATCTGGGGTTACTGTTATTTACTAGAGTAAGTATATATGTCACAGCCAGGCATGGTGGTGTGCACTTTTAATCCCAATACTTGGGAGTCTGAGACAGAAGGATTGCGAGTTCAAGGACAGCCACAGCAATATAGCGAGACTCTCAGTAACCTGGAGACCCTATTTCAAATAAGCAAAAAATAAAAAGGACTGGGGGTATAGCTCAGCAGTAGAATGGCCATGAGTTCAATCCCCAGTAACACACACACACACACACACACACACACACACACACACACACACAGAACCTATGTCCCCATGGCAGTAGAAAAGATGATGGCTATCTGAGGCCAGCTCCCAGGAGGTATTGCCTACTTCACCCCCAAGTTTGGCCATAACAGACAATCATTGACACCCACTGCTATTGAAACCTGAGTTTAGGACAGGAGGGAGAGAGCAGTTTCCTTAAAACCACTCAATTCTTTATAAAAGCAAAATAACTATGAAGTGTTTGTTGAAAGTAGTGGTACCTGGACATTTGACTGTGTTTGACCCTTTTGATTTCTGAGTTTCATGAGCCAGGTGACTTTGGGACAACCTGACCCATAATGCTAACAGAATCATGCTAAGAATAGGATCTCAAGTCCTGGCATCTCCCCACCTATTATAAAAGCTAATACATTGTAGATGAACTCAGGGGTGAATTAGGTGACTAGAAAACTTCCAGTTTGCCCTCTTATGAACTTGCTTTTCTTATTGGGTTTGTCTGTATTTTCTCAAGATGACAACAACAGTATATCTCATCCCACATGCATTTCTTTCAACATGACTCTGGTCCTGCTCCCATAAAGAGATGGGATCTATGTCCCTATCCCTGAGCCTGTTTGAACCTTTATAATTACCATAAATATAAAGTGCTAACCTGGGCATGGTGGTATGCCTATAATCCCAATACTTGGGAGGCTGAGAAAGGAGGATTGCAGGTTTGAAGCCAGCCTCAGCAACTTAGCAAGGCCCTCAGCAACTTTGTGAGACCCTGTTTCAAAATAAATAAATAAATAGGACTGGGAGTGTAAGTCAGAGGTAAAAAGGTCCCTGGGTTAAATACCCAGTACCAAAAAATTAAAAATAAAAATAAAAGAGTAAATCACTGAAGTGATACCACATGACTTCTAAGGCTAGAGCATCAAAATGCCATATGTACCGGTGTTTTGCTCTCTTTGAAACTCTAGCTTTTAGAACCTGGTCCCTGCACTTCAGAAAGAGCTCACAAAGCCACAGAAGGGCCACCTTGGGGAGAAGCAAAAAGGTCCTTGCCCCAGCCAGATGAGCTTCCAGACAACAGCCAGCACCAATTTGCCTCCATCTCAGTGCGGAATCCTGAAGAAGACCCCCAGGATTTTGCTGCTGACCTTTCCTCTTCACACTGGTAACGCACTGCTGACTTTCAGTCCTTGCTTGTAAAGCCCACCTTTGGTCTATGCCATTTTGTTTCATTATAAACTAGAGTTATTCAATTTCTTTTTTTATACTTTTATTAGTGGAAAGTAATTATGCATCATAGTGAGATTCAAAGTGATACAAACATACATAGGGTTATTCAATTTCTGTACCCTACAGGTTTATACTTGGGAATTGGTCTTATCACCAAAGATTTGATTTAGTTGATTAATTCTGGCCCCTTTTGGAAAATTGTAGGATTTGAGAAATATGGGACATTACTTTGATGCCCATATTCTGAATGCTTTTCTAAAATTATCAAAGCCCTAAAGATGGAATTTTCTCTAAATGTACTACATCCAGGACTACAAAACGATCCCTTGTGTTGGCCTGATATGTTGTTTTGGGGGAATCATCAGAAGGGGGTGGGATTTTTGATTTATCATCTGAGTCTCCTTCTCTTTCCACCTCATTTAATGTGATCCTTGGAAAGATATGTCCTTGTCTTGCTCTCATTTAAAACAAAGACTCCTGTCAATGATTTCCTCAATTTTAAGTTTGTGAAGTAGGGGGAAAAAAAACTGGTAAGGTCTGCCATTACACTAATTTCACTTATTCTCACCTCATTTCAAAACCATGTTATTCTTCTTGCTGCATTTCCACCAGCCATTTTCTTCTACAACCTGTAGGTTTCCTGCAGAGAGAGGACAATGGGCAAGTTAAGTGAGAGAGATGATTTACAAGGCTTTTTTCTTTCTGCTCTAATTTACAGGAGAATCATCCTTGCACAGGAAGACAAGCTAAAGCCCCACATCACTAAAGGATTCCAGGTGAGGGCAAAGAAAATGAATTAGCAGAATATATTTTATATTAGTAATACCACATATATCTGATGGTAATAGTTCACATATGCCTCAGATATTCTTAAATATGCCCCCTTTTCACTGAAAAAAAATTTGCCTTTATTTCAGACAATACTTTCTTTTATTCTTTTGCAAGTATTAATTTGTATCTGTTTCAGCTAGGATTATGTTCTGATACATAAAATAGAAAATTCAAAAGGAAAAAAAAACTCTTCTAAGAGGCTTAAAGCCACAAAGTTCTATTCTTTCATGCAAAAGACACCCAGAAATGAGCAGTGCAGGGCTGGTAGGGCTGCATTACAAAGGCATCAGAACCATGACAGAGTCCGTCTTTCTGTGTTGCCATTCTCAAGCTGGCTGCTGGTGCTCTAGCATCTTGTCTGGGATCCAAGCAACCAGAAAGGGAAATGGAAAGGAAGCCACACATTGTCCTGCGGAATCAGCTCCTTTTACATGTGGTTCCCTAGAAATTCCTCCCAACAGTTCTGCTTATATACCAATGGCCAGAATCTGACTACATGACCCCTAGTTGCAGAGGAACTAGAAACACAGTAATACTTGCTATGGTTTGTCTATGACTTGAATGTGTCATTCAAAGGTTCATGTGTAGGAGGCTTGGCCCTCAGTGTGGCTATATTGACATGGGTAGAACCTTTAGGTGGCAGAGATTCAGGTCATGGGGCTCCATCCTTGGAAGGGATTAATGCTGGTCTCCTGGAGTGAGTTGGGTCTCACGGAAGAGGATTAGTTCCCACATAGTGGATTGTTGGTTATTATGAAAGCAAGCCCAGCCACCCCTGATCTCTTGCTTCCTATCTTGTCATGAGATACCTCTATCTCCCTCTCCTTCTCTCCCTCTCCCCATCAGCCCCCACCTTTGCATGTACTTTCACCATAGGGTACCACCCACTATGGTGTGACACATCCAGAAGACCCTTGCCAGATGTCCACCAGATAAGGTGGCCCAATCTTGGACTTTTATCCTCAAAAATTATAAACTAAAAAGTCCTCTTTTCTTTATAAGGCTTTGGGTATTTTGTTGAAGCAACATAAAACAGACTCAGACAACACCACAGTTTGTAGAGGCACCTTTCCGTCTCCAGTTCTCTCCAGTGCTTCTTGTCTGCACTGCATGATCTAAGACCCCCCTAAAGCTCTCTTCTCGTATTCTATGGTCTGTGAACAAGCAGAGTTCATTGCTAGAAATGTAAGCTCCTTGGGTAATTAATTACCATATCCTATTTACATATCATTCACATATGACTGTTGGCATGTTATTCACAGTTCTTGATATGGGACTGGAACATACTGCCACACTCCAAAATTATAGAGGTTCTATTTTTCAGGAAAAGGAAGAGAATGGATATTAGATAGGCAACTAGCAATCTGACACAATATCATTAATGCCTGATGACTCATTCATCATATATTTTTTTCAATTTCATACAACTGAGTAAATATTTTTGAAGGGCCTCCCATGTACCAGCTCCAAAACAAGAAGTCGGAAGGGTGTGACAAGAGTATGGCACATGGTAACTAATCACTCTCAGTGAGCTCACAATTGTAGCAAGTAACTCTCCCTACTCATGGAACACAGGACAATAGAAGGGAGCTATAATTGAGTCACTTATCATATAGTGCATACAATAAAGACCAGAAATTAGAGAAGAGAAAGACCTCTGAGAGCAGTGACACTCATATTTTACTAAAGAAGATAGAACTTGCAATGAGAATTGAAAAATATGAACCACAAGTATGATGGTTAATTTTGTGTCCACTCAACCAGGCCACAGGGTGTCCAGATATTTGGTAAAATATTATTCTGGGTGTGTGCATGGGGGTGTTTCTACCTGACATGAATATATAAATCTGCAAGCTAAGTAAAGCAGATAGCCCTCTCCATTATAGACGGGGCTTAACTGGGTTTGATGAAGACCTAAGAGAACAAAAATGCTGAGTAAGAAAGAATCGTCTCTCCACCTGTCTTCAGGCTGGGGCAGTGGAGCTTGCCTTTAGGATTAAATTTGGACTAGAATCATACCCTCAGCTCTCCTGGATTTCCAATTTGTACCTGCAGTTCTTGGGACTTCTAAGCCTCCATAATTGGTGAGTCAGTTCCTTATAATAAATTTCTTTCCCTCTTTCCACCTATCTACTCACCCATCTATCTGCTATCACTTTTGTTTCTCAAAAAAAAAGCATGACCAATTCAATAAGTATGCAATAAAACATTTGGCACATTGGACATCCATGTCCCAGGCTCAGTGACAAGGACAGGAATAGAGATGAAAGCCATGTCTCCATTCCTAGAGTAACTCACAGGCTGCTGAGGGAAAGGGAAGAAGTCAGGCCTTGATGGCTGTGTGTGAAGGTGTTGAGGTAGAAAGATGCACAGCACTCTAGGGACACGGGAGGACCTGAGGCTCAGCTGGAGACAAGGACAGTCTCCAGGAATGCACCTAGGGAGAGTGCAACCTTCATCCAGAATGAGAAATATAGAAGCTGGGCATTGTGGCACATGCCTGTATCCCAGTACTTCAGAGGCTGAGACAGGAGGATTGAAGGTACAAGGCCAGCCTCAGTAACATAACAAGGACCTCAGAACTTAATGAGACCCTGTTTAAAATTGAAACAAAAAAAGACTGGGATGTAGCTTGGAGATAGAATGTCCCTGGGTTCGATCCCCCCAGTAGGAAAAAAAAAAAAAAGAATGTGAAATGTGCCCCTCCAAGGTTCTTCTAAGTTATCCGTCCTAGATCCCAAACATGGAAAAGGAGGCACAGAATATGAAAAGTAACCTGTTCCAAGAATAAAGACTATGGATATGTCACCAAAGGGCTACATTTCAAAAGCATCTACAGAAGCTCTCCTGGCAGTGGGACCCAGTTGAGACCCCACAGGGACCCTGCTGCCTCTTTCTCTTGTTCCTTCCCTGTAACATCCCTCTGTCCCCTCTCCACTTGCTGTCTCCTTGCCCCTTTCCCTGACTTTGAAGTCTCATAAACCCAACAGGTTTCCTTTGGCCATTGCATTGCATGGGTTGGTTTTGTCAACCATTTGTCACTATTGTCCTGAGTGGTAGAACTTATTGCAGGCCCAGGATGCTGAGCACAGCCACCACAAGGCAGAGATGCCTGGGAGTCATTGGAAGTACTGGAGGGACGGAGGGTGATGGAATCCACAAAGCAGCCACGGAGGTTCCTGCTGGCTCCTGAAAAGTCCCAGGCCTCTTCTCCACCTTGAGCACTGACTGTCAGTCCAAGAGGTGACTGGGAAGGTAAGGAGGGTCACAGGGAGACTCACTCTGCATATTCAGAGGATGCATGGTTTCCGGTTGCAGTGATTTGATTTGTGTGTGATTTATAATAAATGCAATAAGAACACCATTTATTTTCAACTCTCCAATAGGATTATTAACTTTTTCTTCCAAAGATAAACCTGATTGCATTACTTATTTATGCCATGTACATTGCATTAGAAGTAAAAAAAAATGCGTTGGGGTAAAAAAAATCATATACAGTTTTTTTTTTTTAAATTAGTACTTTCTCATCTGCAGCTAATAAGCTTAGATTATTAAAAAGGAAGAATATTAAATAGGCAACTCACCTTCAGGTCTTGGTACTGCTTGTTTACTTTTACACATTTTGCTAAACTTGACAATCTAGAAATATCATCTCTGCTCACTTTCAATTCCTTATTTTTATACCAGAGCAGAGCTTTTGTGTTGGGGTCTATGACATATCAGGAAAGGCAGCATGATATAGATGAAAAAAAAATGAAAGCTTTGGAGCTGCATATATTTAAACTCAAATGCCAAGTATGCCTTTCGTTAAATGGGGATGGGGCATGTAATTAAAAAGCAATTGTAAACACTGTTTTAAAAATTTGCGAATAGAGACGACAAATAATTTTACTAGATGTTCATTATGAACCAATAATATGCTAACACTCTACTATGTTATCCATTTAGTGTTGGTGACCATCCTATGAAATCATTATTTTCTCCATGTTACAGATGAGCAAATTGAGACTTCGATGAGGTAAATTGCCATAGGATAGTCAACAAATAAACTAAGGAGTTAATCCTAAGTGTTTGACTTTAGGACTCCCTCTTAACCATTGTTCTTCTGCCTCCTATTTAAATCATCTTCAGTTCCTAAAATAGCACACAGGGGAGGTATCACCTCCAAAGTCGAAGAAACTCATGCTAGAAAAAAGTCTCCCATTCCCAGAAGGGAATTTCATGATCCTTTAACATTTCTCTGTTCTGGCCCATTTCATTTCATTTTCAATTGTTAAACTTACATACTTTAATGGACTAATAGTAATTGTATACACTGATGAAGTATAATGTGATATTTCTCTACATGTGTACATTGTGTACTGATCAACTCAAGATATTTATTATCCATCATCTCAAGAAGTTATCATTTCTTTGTGATGAGAACATTCAAAATCCTCTCGTCTAGGTATTTTGAGTTATATGACAAGATAGCTGGAAGGTATTCAGCGCGGTCTCCACAAGTCTTTTGAAGGATACTAACCCCTGTTGTTGGGAGAGGCACAGGAACCACAAAGCTTGATTTCATTTATACCTTCTTTGTTCTGAAAGTCTGTAAAGTGAACTTACGAGTGGCTACGACATGCTCCCATGTTCTTTTTAGTTTTCACAAGCCTCCCAACATCCTAGATGAAAATGAGGCTCAAAGACTTTAAAGGCCAGGCGGGAGGCCACCAAGTAGTACAAAGGGAATCTGACTGCAAATCCACTATGTTTGTGTTATTTAAAACACCAGTTATGATTTTTCCCCACATGCTTAAAGGCAACTCAAATACTGTAAGAATAGAATGCTCAGCAAGATGAACATGACACTCCCCAGCTTAGAAACCTCTCAGGGAAGCCACCACTTTGAGAATAATGAAGAAAGTCTCCAGCATGCCCAGTGTGGGCCTCACTGTCCATCTGCCTCTCAACCTTTCCAGCACCATCCTTCTCCACTGCCCTAGCCACAGTTGTGCTGTTCAAGCCATGTCAGAGCAGCTGTCACTACAGAACACACCTTGTCCCTACATCCAGACTTCTCCTCTGCCCCATTCATTGCCTAGAAAACAATGACTCTTTCAAAGCCCAGCACAATTATTAACTGTTTGAAAATTTTCCCAAAAGTTCTATCCACCAAAAACGTTTGTTCAACATTTTGTAAACACAGGCATACTCTACCATAATTGTATGTTTACATAGCTTTCCTCCTACCAGAATGAGTGATTTTTAAGAGCAGCAATCATCCCATTCATTTTAATACTTACCACCTAACTGCATGTGTCTAGCATATAGGAGGTGTCCCCAAATGGGTTTTGTTACTGCTTTTTAGCTAAGTGTGTTGAGTGTCTTCTACATGCCAGGACATTTATCAAAATGCTCTGTGTGTAATAACACTCAATCCTCACAATAACCCTATGAGGTAGTTTCTGTCATTTTTCCCTTCTCTGCAAACAAGAAGATTGGGCTCAGATGACACAACTTCCCCAGGTAACACAGCAAGTATGTGGCAGGAAAACAAAACAAAACAAACAAACAAACAAACAAAAAAACCAGACCAGGCACAAGGACTCCGGAGTCAATACTCTAGACCGCTCTCCTATAGTGACCCTTATTTGTTGGGTCAAATGATGATAAACCACAACACTCTCATATTATTAGAAGTTTCTAAGTTTGACTTAAAAGGAGGGAACCTCAGTAGAAAGAGATGCTGGATTCTGCTGAACATGGTTGTGCACGCCTGTAATGCCAGTACTTGGGAGAGTGAGACAGAAGGATCATAGGGTTGAGGCCACCCTCAACAACTCAGGAAGACCCTGTTTCAAAATAAAATAGGGTTAGGTGTGTAACTCAGAGGTAAAGTGCCCCTCGGTTTAATCTCCAGAACCATGAGGGAGAGAAAAAAAGAGGGTAAGCAAGCCAGCCAGCCAGCCTGGATTCCCAATTTCACCAAAAACAAAACCTGTAGCCACTTTCTTTCTCTACAAAAAAAAAAAAGTATTAATGTACTGTCATATTTTCACAGTCTCTTACAAAAGTCTTGAATACCATGTGCATCATATCATCCCCATAGTTTGTGTCAGCCATTGTTTTTCTTAACCATCCCATTGAAAACTATATGAATCTTTAAAAAGTTCTGATTAGAGGTAGAACCCTAGCTGGCTTTATTTTTTTCCTGGTTGTACTGAAGGTGATATTTAGGTTGGAAGGGAGGAATTGGAAAGCACATCCTTAGGGAGATGAGTAAGTAGGAAAACCCAGGGAATGCCCTTGTAGTGCCTCCTGACATAAGCAGAAAGATGGGGACCAGTCTCTCTTTCTTAAATGTACAATGAAGAAGTTGAGTGTCCTCAGGGAGCTTCAGTCTACTAGAATCATGTAATCCATATACTGTAATACAGTATATACTTAAATTGTAGCTAAAATAAGGACAGAAGCAAAGAGCTAGGATGGGTCATAGGCAGAGAATCTCATGGGAAAATGAGAATTACTTCATGGATGGGGAGTCCTTTCAGAATTCTGTGATTGAAAGGAAAATAAATCAACTGATCTAATCAATTCTCATAAGTTCTTATCAAGTTGTTTAGCACATGGCAGAGTCATACCATTGCAAAGAGAAGTAATAATATTGAATGAAACAAAAATTTAGAAAGAGACTATAGGGTTATAGTGATAACATATAGCATTTAATAAATGCCTATAAAATACCAGATTCTTTACATATATTATGTAATCTATTTAGGGATCCCCCAAGGATGGCATCATTGGCCCACTGTACAGCTGAAGAAACTAAAGCCCAACAATGTTAAGTAAATTCCCTAAGTCCACAAAGTTCCTAATTGCCGGAGACTGGATTTGAAACTAGGTCTATCTTTTATGGCCTTGACTTTTTTGTATTTCACCATACTGCTTTAAAAAAAAAAAACATAAAATGCAAATATATGATTGATGTTGTTCTTCCTCAAGGACATGAAAGGAATGTGCAAACAGCACAGTCATTTCCTATGGTAAAATCTTTTAATTATGACCCAAATCACAGCACTACGGTGATAAGCTGATGGTGAACTCACTCGAAGTCAAAGCACTTCACAGCAGGTTCAGTGGTGACATTTGGGCTCCTTTTCTATTAGCAAATAGAGAACCCTAGGAAGGTATGTTTTATCCAGCTTAGACCAAAATGTTATAGAATGAGACATTTATAAGGATGCCAGCAGGAGGTGAAGGAAAAGAAAAAGGTAGAGTGTGCAACTTATTATCTCTAAAACTTCATTTGGGAACTTACTATTATTACCTTTCTGGAAATAAAGTACATCTCTTCTGAGGACTGTTTTAGGGAGTATTTATAGGGAACATAAAGACTCTGAATGAACAGGTTAGCAGGATTGTATGGCTGAGAGCATCCGTCTAACTTGATGGGTTCAGAACCAATTCTGCTTCCCAAAGATTCCATTCTTCAGGTGAACCCCATGATTCACTGATAGGCTGCTTTTCATAAGTAATAAGATAACTCATATTATTGGCTTCCCAAGCTGGCATGTTTTCTGTCATTGCATTTAATGATTTATTTAACCCTTGATCACTTTTAATCTTTGAATACTGCCAATGCCTATAAAACACATTGAATTCATTTGGCCCAAAATATTCTAAGCTTTTCTTCTTTTAAAGCTTTTCTGAACCAAACGATAACTTCACATAACTTTATTACTTTGTACATTCTTTTGGATTGCATCAGCTGTGTATATGCATGTTTAAAATGTGTCACACACAGACACACATACAGACTGGATAGGAAAATTCTGAAATTGGAATTGAGCAAGGCTGCCCCAGTTCTACCTACACCCTCTGTCCCATGGTAGATGATGGAGGAGAATATGCTTGAGGATTCCAACTTAAAGAATCTTAAAGAATCTTAGAAGAGAAAGACACAAAACAAGAAAAGGGAAGGTTATTCTGGAAGAAAGCCTATGTCCAGAAGATCGAATAAGATACTGTGTTTTAATTAAGTTCACTCTTCCTACTAAGGTACACTTAACATCAATACATCCCATCTCGAATTGATTTCTCTGTAACAACCTTACAGCCAATCCTACCACATGTTAGGGCAAGAAAAATCACCAAGTTCGTGGAATCCATTCATCCATTTCTTCAACTTTTACTGAGAACCTTCTGTTGTTACCCTGTACTTGTTTTGGAGCAATGAAAATAAAGGATTAGCAAAGGGCAAAAACAATATATTTCCCAACATAGTCAGTCTATTGATTATGAATATTTGCTACTAATGTGGATATAACTACTGACTCTTTCTGGAATGGATAATTCATTCATTTGAAAAGTTTATTATAACAGTTTTCTCATGCCTGAAGCAATAAGTATATCTCATCAGCTAATGAAAAATGAAGGTATGCCAAGTCATTTTCATCAAAATCCTAATATGTAGCTGAGGGAAGTATAGCTTACTGCATTGTCTCACTCAGGAAAATGGAAGAGATGGTGACTTAACATGGCAGAATAAATATCAAAAGAGAAATGCTAAAGTTTTAAAGGAAATCAAGCTTGCCCCATAGGAAACAGAGTAGACAAATTCTGGGTGCTAGGCTCATACATCAGAGACATGTTGATGGTGAGTTGTGCTCACTTATATAAGAAGGGGTGTGGAAGTTGCACTCAAGTAACTGACAGAGTACTTGTAGGTCCTCTTCTGTGGGCAGAAGGGAAATGCAAAGATAACTCTGTAGTTTTCATGGAGCATTGCCACGTTACTATAGTTTCATCTCAGCAAAGGGCACTGTCAGCACTAAGCAAGTGTGTTATATAATCCCTCGGTAAAAATGGAACAAAACTGGACTCTGCTGAGGAGGAGGACACTGTAGCAGAAGCTCTGAAAGTGCTGAAGGCCAACTGTATCCATGAAATCCAAGACAATAACAAATACCAAGAGCTTGGGCTTGGCTCTCAGATAGAGGGACAGGCATGTAGCAGGAATGTTCAAGATACCCTCTAAAGCTGGACAGTATGACTGTGTGTCTTTTCTTCCTCCTGGGCCTAAGTCTGCAGCTCCATGTCCCTCCTGAACAGACCTTTATGACAGTAAGTGAGGGAAAAAGCCAGACAGAAATCTGGGCTCCTGTTTCTTGTGCACATAAACCATTGGGCACAGAATACAGCATTCTGAGTTTGGGGTTCAGGTGGGCTGGCAGTTTTGCAAAGGTGACTCTTGATAGGAAATAATAACCACTACATTTTCTTGGGAGCAGCTGGTATGTGGCAGCCCCCCCGAGCAACCAGGGCCTCAGAGAATAATGTGGATATTTATATGAAGCTGGGAGCTGACACTCATCATTTTCATAATTACTGTATTTCTCATCTCGCCCATTTCCATGGGCCCAACATAAAGTGTGCAGGAAAGTGGCTACCCATATGTGCTTCTATTTACTCAGGTTTACAGCTATCGCCCGGCACTGATTAATCCTCCCTCCTCCATGACACTGAGGCAGCAGCATTCTAATGCCATCTTTATTATTGTTCAGCAGAACCCATACTACTGCATACAGAAATAGTGTAAATCATGGAACTAGTGTTTGAGGTCCATAAAATGCAAGGTTATGAATATTTCATTACTATACATTTTATTTCCCTGTCTATTCTGCATCTCCCAAAATGTTGTTTGTTTATTTATTGGCTCACTGTTGGGCAGGAATACTTAATTCTTAATATAAGGTGTGGACTGGATCACCAACCCCAGCCCCAAGGCCTGAGCTACATTTGAAAGTAATGATCGATGGGGTCCCCGCCCCGGCTTTTTTTTTTTTTCATCCTGCAAATACTTGACTGCCAGGTTGCCTCACCAACAGGAGTTTCAGCTTCTTCGTCATAATTGCATTGATTTGCAAGCCTCGCAAATCGACTCCCAACCATTTCTCCTGTGAAGTACAGCTACGTATTTAAATTTCTTTCAGCGCCCCATTGTATCCTTCTTTGGCTGAAGTAAGCAGTTAGACTTTCACCGCAGATCTTGGCAATGAAAGACACATTGTGGAAGTGCAATTAGCTTTACTCCCCGCGCTGGTACAGATGATTTGTATGAATCAGCTGGTCCCGTGAAAGATGCAGCTATTATCACCTGCTTTTGAATTTGCCTTTAACCACCAAATTCCTATTAGTAAATAGCCAGAGGGATTCAATCTTAGCAAAATCAGAATCCACGTCCCCTGCATAACAGTGCTAACTTCTCTCCTGCTATAGGGCATGGTAGATATTAATACAACTCTTGTACAGGCTGCAAAATATATAAAATGTCATAATTATATCTGCAATTCAGCAATGAAACAATTTTCCTCTTTTCTTCACTGTCATCAGCATAATAGCAGCCTATGGGATTTGTATTTTCTGGCTGTGAGCCCTTTTATGGGCTCTGGAAAAAAAATACAAGCAGGTTAGTTTCACAGCTCTGAGAAGGCCTCATGACAGAAATATTGCTTTTAATGTTATTGTCTCTTTCTAGCTTGTAATCCACTCTCTTCAGGTGGAGAGGCTTCTGTGCTGAGGCAGCATAGCTCATGTTTTTCTGATAAACTCCTGTGTTCCCTTCCTAGCTTCTCCCACCCATCTGGACAGGGAAATAATTAACCAGCTTTTGAGACCCTGCTATGTCATCTATAGATAAAGGGGAAGTGTGGGTTGGGAGGGGTTTAAGCAGAAGGAAATGCAGAAAGCATGTCTCTGAGGTTTCTCATGGAGACATAAAGGAACATAAGAAAGATGCTTTCAGATGCATCTTCACATCCCATTTATTTTGCCAGCCAAGACAAATATCACAGCTCACACCTAACATTTGAAAATCAGGGCCAAATAAAATGATGGATTAATAAGTCCAAGGACAGAATAATAGAAGGAAAATGTATTATAGAGAATGATGCCCATGTCAATCTGAAAGAGGAGAAGGGAAAGCTGAAATGGAAATGGAAAAGAAAAAAGTACCATAGCAACCTTAAAAAAAAAAGAAAGAAAGAAAGAAAAAACCTCCTGCAGTTATCCTAAACATTAATTAATGTTACCCAAGACCCCTATGGTACTATTACTTCAGAAACAGGTATCTTCAGCAACATGTGAGATTGTTTTTGTTATAACCTACGCTATGGGCATCGTGGATTGAACACCAGGCTAAATGTTCCCTCCATAATTATTGGTAATAATATTCCATGCACATTTATATCCCCCATCATCATCTGTGATGAGGCTAATCCAGTACTTTCTGCATGAACTGTTATAATACCCAAAGCAGCAGGATGGAATATTATCAAGCATGGGTTTACCGATGGAAAGCCTAATGTAACAGAGCTCATTTTCAGCAAATAGGCTGGGGATGGAATTCGTCAGAACCAGCCATACCTGTACTGCTCTCCGAGGCGACACACTCAAGTGACCATTTCTCATCATGGTTTCATGTCACTCACAGAAAGCATCTTTGAACACAGTTCTATAAAACTAAGAAAATATTCTTTTCTTCTTCAAGAGGCAGACCTTTAATGAGAGGCAAGGTGATCTGGATTCTGCTGGCAACCTGGCCACTGACACTTAGGCAGCACGTTCTACTGACCCCTCCAAGGCTCCAGTTCATAAATGGTAAAATGTAGAACAGAGAAAGGAAACCTCTAGGAATAAATGGGATTTTAAAAACTGTGAGCGGACCAAAGATCCCCAGAGACAAATACTTTTGCTGTTGTATTTTAAAACTAAGTAAATATACCAATAGTATTGCAAGCAACAAACTCTCATTTAAATAGAATTGTTCAAGATATCCTATCATCTGAATTCATAGAAGGGAAAGCCTAGAAGTTACTAACAAGGACTTAATTGTAAAACTTAAAAAAAAAAAACTCATAAAGCCTTCTTGAACTCTAAGATTATAATGAAGAGACCACAGTTGTGACCACATTTAAGGAAAAAAAATTGCAGCATATGAAAATTCAGATTTACAAACCAGATCAATTAATGGGTGATTATTCACACTATAAAAGGATTTATCGCTTTACAAATGGATTCCCTGCAGGGTTCCATTTTAATAACTGAGCTCTCTCAGTGTTAGGAGTCACTGCCAATTAAAAGTCAATCAGAAGTGAAGATAAAACGCCTCTGAAATTAAAATGTGTGTCGATGGAAAATTATCGGAGGAGTTACAAAAATTCACATGACATACAACTTGGGGGGCATAGAATACATGTCACAAGCCCTTACTGAGCACCTGCTATAAACTCCTGAGAGTCACTGCCCGAGTTCCTCAAAAAGCGGAAGAGCCCTGGGACTTATGCAGTGTAGTTGCTGCAACATGGCATGAAGGGGGATCTGTCAGCACTCTGAGCGGGAAGACACTTTCCTGTGGAAATCAGTCCTGTATATTGTCAGTCACTGTCAAGGGAGGTCCCCTGTCATTGCAGCAACCACACGATGCCCCTACAGGGTTCTCACCATCTTCTCTACCATCCCCCCACCCACATTGGTGAGAGCCTTTGTGACACTCAGGACATCTGCTTAATCTTGGGATATTACTGCTACAGGACATCTTAGAGGTCACGGAGTTCAACTGTATCTCTTGCTAGAGGAAGAAACAGGCCAACAATGGTTGGTCTTCTAATGCCCGCTTCCACAGATCTTTTTTCTTTTCTTTTCTTTTTTCCTTTCTTTCTCTCTCTCTGTCTGTGTGTGGGGGCGGGGGGGTGGCGCACGCTGCGTATTGAACCCCAAGACATTCTACCTCTAAGCTACACCCTAGTACCTTTTTGTTTGTTTTTATTTTGAAATAAGAGGGTCTCACTAAGTTGTCTCCCAAGGACTGGGATTACAGGCATGTGCCACCCCACCCTGCTGGATCTTTGTACTAAAACAAATTTCTTTGAAGAAAGTGAGGGCACTTGATGTCTACTTTTTGAGCTCAAATTTTTCTAAATCAAATTCTCCGTGTTTTCCAGGTTTTCCCTCTTCACCTCTGCCCTTTTCCTTGATTATTCTTATGTTTTGTTGGGGCCAGCTTCCACCTGTTCCCTGGAGCCTTCCCAGGGCTTTGCTTCTTCCAATAGTAGGATTTTAGAACATAAATAAATGAAGATCTTAGCTCAGAGATTCCATTGGTGAGGGAGAAAAAGTCCTCTAATATAACAAACAAAGTCTTCTGCTGGGAGCTTAAGGAGAAAAGAAGATTTGGGATAGCTATGGGAGGTTGGTCAGATATAAACAACAGATGAATGAAATAAAGTATTTTTTATTGTACTCGGTTCTGCTAGGGCTCACAAAACTTTAACTGCCCTAACCAGCCTGTTTTCATTATTGTCTTCAGTAGCTTTCAGCAGTGGAAGAATTGAGAGGAGATAACCCCATTGAAGGTTGTTTGGAACTGACGGATGGTTACTCTAAAGGGAATGAGAGACTTGGGTATGATGGCAAACACGTCATTAAAATAGCTGACCATAGGTCCATGCTAGAGTGGAAGAGTGACACAACAGATGACCTGCATTCCCCACATTGGAAAGCTCCGAGGATCCAGAGGATTTGACATGCTAACTGATGAAAGACTGGGAAGAATGGGAGAAAGGGAGGTAGAGTTTCCCAGAGGAAGGTCAGAGTTTCAGTTCTCAAATATGCAACAGTTTTGTGTAATTTCGATGGCTCTGATATGGCCAGCTGGTGCAGTTGAGGCCGAGTAGGAATGAAATTATTAGGATAAACGTTAAAGCCCCTAAAAATGGTACTGAATGAGAGAATGAGACAGGTGCTAAAGTCATTTTGTAAAGTAAATGGAAGCAAGTTTGAAAAGAATGACTCAAATTTCCATTAAAATGCCTCTGGGACAAAAGATTACAAGAAGATATGCAACAATTCTCAGCTGCCATCATATTAGTATAATGCATTTGGGAAACCTAAAATAAGGCTTCATTTACTCACTGAATTTATATTGATGTCATTATTATTCAGTCTATTGGTAGGTATTTTGGATACATGGTGTGCATAGCGTAAACAGTATGAACATCAACCCGTGTCAGATACTGTACTAAGCACTGTGATACAATTGAAAATAAATAAGTACCTGCCCCTAAGAAGCTTACAGCCCAGGGAAGGAGGAGTAAAACAATTTTAGTCCCCAAGGCTATTTCACCATAGGAAGAATGAACCCCTAACTCAGACTCTTCAGCCAAGGAAGGCGTCCAGGCTTCTGGGTTGAGGCTATAATTAAGTTGGGACCTGAGAGATAACAGAGTTAAAGAAGTCAAAGGTGATAATTGATAGGCGCTAACAAAGAGAACCTTTTGTTAGGGTTCAGAATGCTCAAGCAGAAAAGAGCAGCACACACAGAAGGAAGGGGTGTGGCCACGTGACAGGAAGTCAGACTGGTAGGGAGGAAGTGGGAGGCACCAGATGAGAAAGGACCTCTGGAATCACCCTAAGGAGATATCGTTTCACCTGGAGGATACGGGAAGCCATTAAGAGATTTTTACACCAGAGAAATAGCATCATCAGGTTTGCAGTTTAGAAAGCTCATTTTGATTGCCTTTTAGAAAGTGCATTAGTCTGGAGAAGGCAGGCAGGGGATACATAAAGTCCAGTTCTACTAAGTTGTACCAGTGAGGGGGAAGGAAGATTGAACACCCAAGACTTCTGGTTTATGTGATCCAAAAGGCAGTGGAACACATCCCAGACACCTGAGCAGCTGGTTTGAAGACAGGAGTGGAACGATGTTGGTTCTGTTCTAGGCCTGATGAGTTTGAGGTGCCAGTGGGATCTGCAAGCAAGTATGAACAGTTGACAGATGTGAGGTGAGCCTGGAGGTCAAGTGCACGATCTGGACTGGTGATGAGAGATGTGAGAAGTCATCCATGTAACTGAGACCCTGGGAAAGGAGGAGTCACACCAAAGGCAAGGAGAATCCTGACGGAGGCAGGATTACTGAGGAACTCCATGTATAGGGACTGTTGCAGTGATTCAGGCAGAAGATTATGCTGGGCTAATGAACTAAAAGATCATAGCAGTGGGAGGTGAAAAGATGTGCAGGGGATTCAGAGGCATTATAGAGGTGACTCCCAGCTCTCCATTTGTGAAGCCCCAGGATTCTTCATTACAATCAATGCTTGGTTGACCCAAGTGTTTTAGAAAGTAATCTTATTGTTGTGTTTTCTATTTGGGGAATGATGAAGACAATTCAGGTGTCTCAAAGCAGAAGACACTGCTGGGAACTCTGCTACTTTACAAGGGAATTTTCTGCAACCTATGGTCATTGAAGAACTAAGACTAAAGTCATGTAGGACAAGGAAGTCTTGAAGGTATATGCCGTAAACAAATGAATAATTTGATAACAAAGATAAATATTTGTCAATCACCAATATATCGCTGTCTATTCCATAATTGGTTCTTCCTTGCTGTCATCTAATTGGCCTGAGCTCTGGTCTACTTCTGGATGGCTCTATGGGAGAACCTGCATCTTTTGGAAACCCAGATACCCCTCTTCCACCTTTGAGTAGAGGCATCATCAACACAGCTTCCTAAAACCCAGATTACTGCACCTTTCATCACTGGGATCCATGCAGTTCCTCTCTAGCAATTTCCCTGAATTATTTTCTCATACTAAAGAAATTTCTCTTATGGCTCTTTCTCATTCTTGAGGCTTTCCTAATTGTTCTGCCCCTGGTCAATAAAGTATTTGTTTGACTTCTTGTCCTTACCTGAACCAACTCACCTCTCTTTTCTAATGATAGGTCCTGTAGAGATAGCTTCCTTTACTTTCCAATCTGCCTC
The DNA here is from genome assembly GCA_004027655.1 of Graphiurus murinus. NCBI lineage: Eukaryota > Metazoa > Chordata > Mammalia > Rodentia > Gliridae > Graphiurus > Graphiurus murinus. The sequence continues at coordinate 42,427 of PVLC010011293.1, forward strand.
TACTGTCAGCTACTAACTCACTTAAAACTCCCCAACTCACCTGTAAATTAAAAACTTGGCTTTTTAAAAAATTTTACCAAGTTGTTCAGTAGTAACTTGGGTTTGTAGAATTCTCAGTTTCCTCATCTATAAAATGAGAATGATGCATACTTATTACAGTAACTGGCATGTGATTAGAGCTCAGTAAATCTTAGCCAACATTCTTATGGTTACTGGGGTTTATGTCCCAGTCTACATCTGTAATAAAAGGTCAGGAACTTACCTTCCGTGAATCTCTGTTTTCTCATTTGTAAAATGGAGATTATAAGTACCTGGCTATCTCTCAAAGGCTAGAGGTTCCAACAGGAAACAAACAAAACTATCTTGTGTGTGATAGGAATTTATGGAAATGTTGGCTTTTCAAAGTTTTCTTTGAAGGTAATATCTTCCCTAGATATTACCAGGAGAATCAACAATAGTTGTATGGGGCACTAGCTGGGACTACAGATGTGGGAAGTTGGAAATCTGAATAATTTTGTCACACAGCTGCCTTTGATAACTGATATTTGAAGGTTACTCAAAGATTCTCTGACTTTTAATTCAGGTTAAGTTCTTAAAAAGATGCATACCTGAACCATGAATACTTAACACCCAGTAAAATGTCTTCTTTGAATTATTTAATAATGCAAAGCTATTATGGTTGAGGATTAATCTAAGAATGGCTATGCGAAGCATGATCTGCCTCATTTGTAATATTCTCCATTGAAAACATTTGTCCATTCTCCTGCTTAGCACTTACAAGGATCTACAGAACAAATTCCACCAAAATCTTAATGCTAGGACTAAATTCAGTCCCTCTTTACATATAATTATTATTGTGATATAATGCGAACTATGTAAGATCTTCTATCATTCTGTCTTAATTCCTACCTGCCCTTACTAAAAGGATTACTGGTGATCTGGAACCAGTCATCTTACAAAGATGTAGGTCATTTAGGGACCAGCTACTCATTTTCCATTCTTTGTATCTGCCTTTTTGCCCATTGCTTTTTCCTTCTGCTTGCTCGTGGTTTCTACTTATAAGTCACATGGCCCAGGTGCTGCCTCATGACCTTGTTTCAGCTTCAACTCCCATCACTAACTGGACAAATTACTTCTTTCCTTCACTTCAAATTCCTAAGGGAAGGGATGTGATTGCCAGAGCCAAGCACTTGCACATCTGTTTGTGCAGAATCTCTTGTGACAGGCCCATCCTGTCTGCGGGAAAACTCCAGATGGGTTGCCTGAGAATAAAGGACCAGTCCCAGACCAGCCAGGACAGGGCTGAGTTGCTGATCTAGAACATGCTGTCAGGGCATTTTTCCCTTTCTAAAGCCTGTTCTTTTCTTTCTATCTGAACTGTTGTTTTCTGTTTGTTTGTTTGTGGTACATAGGAAATTTGTAATGTTTAAGCCTATTGTCTAAACCTTTTTTTTTAGGATAGTTTTTTAAATGAATATATTGAATTAGAAATCTTTGGGGATAAAAAAAATCAACCATAAAAACAAGTTACTCTTTATAAATTTTAAAAATCTAGTTAACTAACATGCATGGTTCTTAAAGAAATTCTTTTTTCTTTCTTTCTTTCCTTTTTTTTGGAACTGAGGTACTAGGGATTGAACCCAGGAGCATTCTACCTCCAAGCTACAGTCCCAAATTTATTTTATTTTTCAGTTTTGAAACAGTCTCACTAAGTTGCTATGAATCTCACTACGTTGCTAAGGCTCTCCTCAAACCTGCAATCTTCCTGTCTCAGCCTCCCAAGTACTGGGATTACAGGTATGAGCCACTGCCAAGAAATTCTAATTAAGATTTTACTACAACAAAATGCCACTCTAGCATAATCCACAATTAGAGGTACAGAGGTGCATGAGACATTGAGCCTTTTGAGGGTCTTTATGTCTGACTTAGTTTCCAAAGTGGGATCCTACCTATCCTGAGATTGGATACATTCCATGGTGGACTAGAGTCAGTTCATACCAACTCAGAAATTTAATTGTTGAACTTTAGGGATTTTGTGAGCTGCTTGTTAATACAGTAATTATTAGAACTATATCAGCTCTACTGGGCATGGTGGCACACACCTGTAATCTCAGTACTTGGGAGGCTGAGACAGGAGGATCCAAGATCCAAAGCCAGCCTCAGCAATTTAGTAGGGCTCTCAGAAATCTAGCAAGGCTCTTGGCAACAAAGCAAAACCCTGTTCCAAATAAGAAATAAAACTGGCCTGGGAGTGTAGCTTGAAGGTAAAATGCCTCTAGGTTCATTTCCTATTACCACAGGGGGAAAGAAAGAAAAAAAAATTGTATCAGCTCACAGTTAAACAACTTGCATTAGCAGCAACGGTATTAAATAAAACCCATAAATTCCTTGTGAGTCTACTACATTTTACTCTATCTCTACTATAGTACAGTTTCAGTGCCATATAATGGTTTGCAACTGTGTATTTTATCTCAATTCTATGTGCAGTAGAATCCATTGATGGTTTGAAATTACAAATGATAGGAATAATTACACCATGGAAATAGGCAAATTCTACACATCAGGATCTTTTCCCCCCTCCCCCTCTTCCTGGGGAGCCAGTTATTAAATATTTACTAACTCATCACTGGACATATGTTTTACAAATTGAAAGTAAACTTTTAAATTTGTTTAAATCTGCAATTATTTTAGGGTTTGGATAAAGGATATTATTTGTGTGTGTGTCGTAATAGATATTGAACCCCGGGGTGTTGTACCACTGAGATACACCCCATTCCCTTTTGTTTTTTATTTTGAGATAGGATCTTGCCAAGTTGTCCAGGCTGGCCACAAACTTAGGATCCTCCTGTCTCAGACTTACAGATGTATGCTACAGTGTTCAGCTTCGATAAAAGGAAGAGAAGGAGGATGAGGAAGAAGAGGAGTTTATAAGATTTCTTCTAGGTTTTTTCAATTTGTTGTAACACAGATTTTCAAAATAATTCCTAATGATCTCTTATATTTCTATGCTTCTTTTTCATCTCTAATTTTATTAATTTGGGCCATTTCTGTATTACTTTTGGTTAGGTTGGCTAGATGGTTATCTATCTTGTTTATCTTTTCAAAAAACAAACTTTTTGTTTCATTGATCCTTTATATTATTTTTATTCTCTATTTTGCCAATTTCAATTCTGATTTTAATTATTTCCTGTCTTCTATTGGCTTTGGGCTTAATTTTTTCCTGTTTTTTAGGGCCTTGAGATACATCATTAGGTTGTTTGTTTGTGATCTTTCTGTTTCTGTTTTGTTTTGTTTTTAATGTAGGCACTCAAAGCTATACAGTTTTCCCTTAAAACCACCTTCATAATGTCTCAGAGATTTTGGTAAGCTATGTCACCATTTTCATTTGATTCTAGGATTTTTTAAATTTTTCCCCTTATTTCTTCTATGACCCAGTCCTCATTCAACAGTATATTGTTCAATTTCCATGTAAATATGTAATTTCTATGGTTCTTCTTGCTGTTGATTTCCATTTTCAGTCCATTATGATCTGAGAAGATACACTGAATATATCAAATTTTTAGAATTTGCTAATACTTGCTTTGCATTCTAGAATATGGGCAATTTTGGAGAAGGCTCCATGAGCATCTGTTGTTGGATGAAATATTCTGTAGATATCTGTTACATCCATTTGATTAATAGTATTTAGGTCTGAAGAGCCTCACTGATGCTTTGTCTATATGACCTGTCTCCTGTTGAGAAAGGCATGTCAGGATCTTCCAGTATAATTATATTGGGGTCTATTTGAGTCTTAAAGTCAAGTAGTATTTATTTTAAATAAATGGTTATCTCATCATTTGGGGCATAAATGTTTATAATAATTATATCTTGTGTTGGATCATTTCCTTTATCAGTAAGATGTGACCTTCTCTTCTGATAAATTGACTTGAAGTCAGCTTTGTGGGATATGAGAGTGGCTTTTTCTGCTTGCTTTTGATCTCCATTTGCATGAAATACCTTTTTCCATCCTTCTAGCTTTAGCCTGTGAATATCTTTGCCTACAAGGTGAGTTTCTTGCAGACAACATATAGCTGGCTTTTATTTTATAATCTATTTTGCCAGTCTGTGTCTTTAATTGGGCAGTTAAGACTTTATATTCTGTGTTACTATAAAGAGGTATTTATTTCCTGACATTTTGAATCATATCTACTATTTGAGACAGTTTTAGTTATTCTTTACTTAGTTTTATTTATCCTTTACTTAGTTGTTCTTCTAATGGAGAACCATTACTCTGAGTATCAGTCCATTAAATTTGATCACTAAGAGCATAAGCACTGAAATCTTTACATTTCACCTCCTTTATTTAAAAGTCTGATAACCGGCACCCAAGAGCCATGCCGCGGAGGAGCTAGTCCCAGAGACGGTACCCGGCACCCTGTGCACCGGTGCCCCGCGCCCCGAGCTGCACGGCCGAGGAACCAGGCCCTGAGACAGCATCTGGCCCCCTGAGCCCTGGTGCCCTGCGCCCCGAGATGCGCTGCCGAGGAGCCAGGCCCTGAGACGGCATCCAGCCCCCTACACCCCGGTGCCAAGCGCCCCGAACTGCGCCGCCGAGGAGCCAAGCCCTGAGACAGTATCCGGCGCCCTGCACCCCGGTACCCTGCACCCCAGAGCTGCGCCATAGTGGAGCCAGGCCCCAAGATGGGATCTGGCGCTCTGCACCCCCGGAGTCCCGCCACCGAGCAGCTAGGCCACCAAGAGGGGATCTGAAGCAACGGAGATCAGCCTGATGCTTGAGCTGCAAAATCCACGGGGGGCATAGCTAAAAGCCCAGGCGTGGGGTGGGGATCCCTGTGTCTCCACGCACTACCTAGGCGGATAACACCAAACCATCTATACCGCCCGGAACCAGTGGCAAGACCAACGCGAGCTCCCTTGGGTCGGCCTCTGAGCTCCGCCCCAGAGGTGGAAAAGTGAGCGAAGGCGCAACAGAGTCTGAAGCAGTCTAGCCATGTATCCCTAAGTGAACTACAACCCGGGGTGCTGGGTTCACAATACAAAGGTTAGACTCAGGTACCCGCCCTTCTAGAGACTAGACAGGGCCGGAAGGGCACAGGATCCCAGAGCATATAGGGCATCTGGAAAGGCCTGGCATTTAGACTGCAAAAGCAAAAAGCAGAGAGAGAGACACACAGCCAGGCCCTGGAGAGCCCAGAGACATAAGCTAGCAGCGAGAGAAATCCTCTGCCTGAACTGAGAGAGCAAATAAAAAAATTCAAGCTCGGTGCTTATGAACTAGCAGAA
>PVLC010011294.1:0-47363 GCA_004027655.1 Graphiurus murinus
TTTTCAGCATGGCTGTGTAAGCTTCTGGTCCTGCCCTCCCAAGGATGGCAATTATAAACTTTGAACAAGATTGGGAAGAACATAACAAAAATCCTACTGGAAGGACCAAAGAATGAATGAAAAAATATATATTCTAGAGGACCCATCATTCCTAGGAAATAAGAACATCATAGAGAGCTCTGAGTTTGTTATGCCTTTTAACTTGAGAGAAGGTCAAGGTTGGCGTGGTGTGGGATGGCTAAAACTCTAAGAGAAAAACAACAGCCTTTTAGATTGAAGAAGCAGGAAACATTTGGGGCAGCAATAACCACTGGAAATTGAAAGGGAACCTGGAAATGAAAGATCCTAGTGAAGGGAAGCCCGTGCCATGTATCGTAGTCCATTTTCTGTTGCTATTAAAGAATACGTGAGACTGTATCATTTGTAAAGAAAAGAGGTTTATTTGGTTCACATTCTGGAAGCTGGATGTCCATGATCCAGCAGCTGCATTTGCTGCTTCGACTCATGACAGAAGGCAGGAGAGTGAGAATGTGTGTGTAGAAAAACAAAACACAAGGAATAACCTTGCTTTATCAGACTATGTTCTTATGATACGTAACCCAACACACGAGAATGAGAATTCACTCACAAGATGGCTTTAATCCTTTCATGATGGTGGTTCTGTCGTGACCCAAACACCCACCACTTCTCCTCACTGTATATTGGAACTAGCCCTCAACGTGAGTTTCTGTTCTGAATTATCCATAAGCAGGATAGACTGAAAACAGCCTAGCTGAGCATAAGAGAACTGAAGTGAGATTCAAGCTGCTACCCAAGAAAGAGTTTTCAATTTGTGTACAACTAAGTCAATTGTCTGTTTAAACAAAACAAGAAAAATGCTTCATTTGGGGGAAGATATAATAGAATTCATTTATAATGTTCATGATATAATCAGAAACCACTAGATATATAAAGAGACTAGACAATCTGAACCACTCTGCATGTGTGTGTGTGTGTGTGTGTGCCTCATGCATGTGTATGTGTGTGTCTCTCATGCATGTGTATGTATGTGTGTTAATTAGTGGGGATTGAATCCAGGGGCATTCTTTCAAGCTGTACCCCCAGCCCTATTTTATTCTTTTATCTTTGACACAGGGTCTCATTAAATTGCCAAGGACCTCACTAAGTTGCTGAGGCTGGCCTTGAACCTGCAATCCTCCTGTCTTAGGCTCCCATGTACTGGGATTACAGGCATATGCCACTATACTCAGTTGATCCATTCTTAAGATAAAAGAAAATCAATGGAGAATGTCCTCAAGATGGCCCAAATGCTGTAAGTAGCAGAGAAAGATCTTAAAACAGCTGTTATGACCATGCTCAATGATGGAACAGTATATATGCTTAAGAATGAATAAAAAGGTTAAAATCTCAAGCTTCAAAAGGAAATTCTAGAACTAAAAATGCAATCTCTGAAATAAAAATGTCACTGGAAGATCTTGGCAGGAGAATGGAAATGACAGAAGAAAGTTAATTAAATCTAAGGATAGATCAATAGAAATTATCCAGTCAGAAGAAGAAAGCAATAAAATACTTACAAGAAAGAAAGAAAAACAGCCTTAGTCTTTCGGGATAATGTCAAAAGATCTCATATACATGTAATTGGAGTTCTATAATGAGGGGAAACATTGAGTGACATTGAATGGAGCAGAAGCAGTCTTTGAAAAAAATCATAATTTGAAATTTCTCGAATTTGAGGGAAAAAAGACATACAGTCAGGCGTGGTGATGCACGCTTGTAATCCCAGCATTTGGGAGGCTGAGACAGGAGGATCCGGGTTTGAGGCCAGCTTCAGCTACCTAGTGAGGCCCTCCACAACTTAGTGAGACCCTGCTTCAAAATAAAGAATAAAAAATAGGGTTGGGGGCATAGCTCAGAGGTAGAATGCCCCTGAGTTCAATCCTCAGTACTGCAAAAAAAAAAAAAAAAAAAAAAAAAAAAGGACATAATTACAAATCCAAGTTCTTCAACTCAAGCAGAATAATTGTGAAGAGTACCATGCCTAGGCATACCATAGACTAAAGATAAAGTCTTGAAAGCTTCAGCACTTTTGTACAGAGCATACTTTGAACAACTGCTGACTTCTCAGAAATAACAAAGATCAGAAAACAGTAAACAAACCAACATCTTTAAAGTGTGGGAAGAGAATGACCATAGCAGAGCCACCCTCCCCCAAGGCCAGTATGGTTGGAATTGTGTGAGCAGGGCAAAGATGGTATTGGCATGATATGCAGAGTTTAAATCATGAAAGAATTTGTGGGCCCACAGAAGGACTTTGACATGTAGTCTTCGAAAGGAAGTTAGTGAAGAGTTTTGAATAGGAGAACAACCACATCGGTCCTCCATTGCTAGTATTGTGGGACAAGAGTGGAAGCTAAGACAGAGGCCCATTGAAGTCATGGTGTCCTAGGCAAGGTGACAGTGGTAGCTGCATTTAGAAATGACAGAATTAGGGATATGTTTAGATTCCACTGTCGATCTCTGCAGTCACTTCTTTGCATGCACCCTCAACTTCCTTCTTTAATCATTCTGGAAGGTCCTTTCTTTAAAAGACATCAATAGTTGGATGAGGTGGGGAACGACTGTAATCCCAGTACTTGGGAGGCCAAGGCAGGGGGATCATAGATTCAAGACCTCCATATGGTAACTCAGTGAGACCCTATTTCAAAGTAAAAAAAATGAAAAAGGCTGAGGTATAGTTTTGAGATATAAAGCCCCTGAGTTTAATCCTCAGTAAATCCCTCCCCCCACAGACACACAAAATAGAAAATAAAGGATCTTTTACCCTGCTTGATTAGAAGAAAAATCTCTATAAGGAAAACTATAAAAAGTTGAAAAAAGAAATTTATGAAGACCTTAGAAGATGGAAAGATCTTCCATGCTCTTGGATAGGCAAAATAAATATCATCAAAATGGCCATCCTCCCAAAAGTGATCTATAGATTCAATGCGATACCCATTAAATTACCAAGGTCACTCCTCACAGACATAGAAAAATCAGTCCTTAAATTCATTTGGAACAACAAAAAGCCCAGGATAGCCAAAGTAGTTCTTAGCAACAAGAACCATGCAGGAGGTATCACAATACTTGACTTCAAACTCTACTACAAAGCCACAGTAATAAAAACAGTATGGTATTGGCACAAAAACAGACACATAGACCAATGGAGCAGAATAGAAGATTCAGAAACAGACAATTGATTTTTGACAAAGGAGCCAAAAATATACACTGGAAAAAAGATAGCCTCTTTAACAAATGGTGTTGGCAAAACTGGTTAACTGACGGTGATGGACGTGGGTGGGGGTGGGGAAAGATACCCTAATGCACATGATGTACTTTCACATATATCAAAGTCAATCACTGAACTGAACTTGAGAAGGAGGGAGAGCAAGGGAGTGGTGTGGGGGGGATTGGGGAAGGGACTAAATGAGAAATATGTGGACATATGCCTTTATCAGCTTGTACCTGACAAAGATGTATGATTACAATGCACCAATAAATAAAAAAAAAAAATAAAAGGAAGATGAAGAGAAATGAAAGTAAAAAAGCCAAAGGACTGGTGGAAATATGTTTTGTTTCAAGGAATTTGTAATGGGGATAAATTAAAATTTTAAAATAAACCATATTATAGAAATAATCCCATAATTCTAACACAAACATTTTTTTTTTTCATTCTCTCCAAAACATTTCAGAGGCAGAAGCCGCTGAATTACAGGACCAATTAGTGTGCAAAGGGAAAGGGAAGAGATGAAGAAACCTGCGGTTTTCAGTCTTAGAGTGAAGAGTACTATTTGAGAAAATATGAATCAGACATAGAGAGTAAATATAGGATAGGCCCTAATGGCCTAATAGTCTGATAGCAAGAGGTGTGTTCAAAACTAACCCTTGTTCCATTTCAGGAAAGTGTTGGGAGTGGAATGAATCAGGAAGGCTGAGTATACCTGTGGTCATTTTGTATATTGATACGATACACCTGGCCCAGGTGAGTGGGCAAAGTGTATCATGAGCATCCAGTGTGTAGAGCTGCTTCAGCCTTATAAAGTCATACTTAGAAGGGAATGTTATACATTTCTAAAGTTCTCAAAGCTCTCATGCAGCTGAGTCATCTCAATTATGAATACTCTGGATTTTTTTTCTTTTTTTGGTACTGGGGATTGAACCCAGGGGCATTCTACCTCTGAACTACACCCCAGCCATATTTCATTTTTTGATTTTGAAGTAGGGTCTCACTAAGTTGCATATGGCTCACTAAATTGCTGAGGCTGGCCTGGAATCTGCAATCCTCCTGTCTTAGCCTCCCAAGTACTGGGATTACAGGTATGCGCCACCTCACCCGGTTGAATCCTCTGAGTTTAAAAATGGAAACTTGAGGCGGGCATGGTTTACATGCTTGTAATCCTAGTATTTGGGAGGCTGAGAAGGAAGATTTCAGGTTTGAGGATAGCCTCAGCAATTTAGTGAGGCTTTTAGTAACCTAGTGAGACCCTGTTTCCAAATAAGAAATAAAATTGGACCGGTCGTGGTGGCACATGCTTGTAATCCCAGTACTTGGGGGACTGAGACAGGAGAATCTGAGTTTGCGGCCAGCCTCAGCTACTTAGTGAGGCTCTCTGCAACTTAGTGAGACCCTGTTTCAAAATAAAGAATAAAAAATAGGACTGGGGGTGTAGCTTGGAGGTAGAATGCCCCTGGGTTCAATCCCCAGTACTGCAAAAAAAAAGAAAAGAAAAAAAATTGGTCTGGGGGTATAGTTTGGAGGTAGAATGCCTGTGGGTTCAATTCCCAGTACCACAATAAATAAATTAATTAATTAAAAAATAAAAACTGGAATCTTGACCTCTACCTAACCAGAAAATATGACTCATCTCTCTGGCCTTTATCCACACTTTGATGATTTCCTTCTGTATTTCTGTATTTTTTATATAAGTAAATAATTTGATTTACTGATACATTTAAACTTTCCTTTGATATTTTTCAATCCTGTAAATACTATCATTGGTTAGACAGTGGAGTTGACACAAAGACCCACACTCGTTATGTCTACATCTGAGTTAAGAAAAACTTGGACTAATGAAGGCGAGAAGTAGAATATTATGATGTCTGGGTGATCTTATGCATGAGATAGTACAAGGCTTCCTACAATAGGAAGTAGATCTTACCAGTGGGCATAAAAACTGTGATTTTAATTCCCAAGGAACTGGTCCAGTGAAATATACTGGAATAATATAGAGAACAATAACAACCATAAAATCCAATATTCTGGGAGTGTGTGTGTGTGGTGTGCGTATTACTGGATATTGGCCCCAGAGGCATTCTACCTCCAAGATATACCTCCAGATCTATTTTTTATTTGGAAACAGAATCTTACTAGATTACTGAGAGTCTTACTAAGCTGCTGAGGTTGGCTTTAAACCTGCAATCCTTCTCAGCCTCCCAAGTATGCACCAACAGACCCAGTTTAAGATTATTTTTTCTTTTTTTACTGGTGAAAAATTTATGAGCCAACAGAGGGCGCTAAAACCCCATAAATGAAACTTCTGGATCCTGGGGCTTATTCAGGATGTTACACTTAACTAGTGACAGTAACCTTTGGGATTTCGAATGTGGTTGTAAAAGGGCAAAATGTGAGAGGCAGTATAAACAAATTCTGTTGTAAGGAAAATATGAATGCATTTATTTATTTATTTATTTGTTTATTTATTTATTTATTTATTTATTTATTTATTTATTTATTTATTTATTTATTCTTGTAGCACTGGGGAGTGAACCCAGGGGCATTCTACCTCCGAGCTACACACCCAGCCCTATTTTATTTTTATTTGGAAACAAGGTCTTGCTAGATTGATGAGCGTCTCAGAACTTGCTGAGACTGTCCTCTGTCTTCAAACCTGCAACCTTCCTGTCTCAGCCTCCCAAGTACTGGGATTACGAGTGTGTGCCACCAGGCCTGGCTCAATGTATTATTGGTAAGGATACTATAAGTAGTGGGAATATCTGTCATTGCCCTCCAAATCACTAGGGTATAGGAAATTTATCCAATTTCTTATTTACTTTTATTGAAGTACATTTTATGTGTATATTATACATTAAAAAGTGCAATACCATAGGTGCGGAGTTCATTGACCTCAACAGTGAACACGCCCATGTAACTACATCTAGATGAAGGAGCAGACATTAAACAGGGAATTGCTATTGTGACTTCAAGTGCTGGTAAGCACTTAGGCCTGTTTTTGAACATTACATAAATAAAACAAAGCAGTATGTGCTCTTCTGTGCCTGGCATCTTCCACTACACATTTTGTGTTTTGAAATCCATCCATATAATCATTCATCCATTGCTGTGGTCTATTTCATCATGAGACGCATCATAATTAATTTATGCCCTCTACTCCTCATAGACATTTTGGTAGTTTCCACTTCAGGGATATTGAAAACAGGGCTCCAATAAACATTCCAACACATCTCCATTGTAGAATGGATGTATGCTTTTTCTTGGGAGTGATACCTAGGGGTGGAACTGCTGGATCATAAGAATAGGCACAAGTTCAGTTTTTTTTTGTTTTTTGTTTTTTTTTTTCGGTACTGGGGATGGAACTCAGGGGTTTTCTACCTTCGACCTTCGAGCTATACCCCCAGCCCTATTTTTTATTCTTTCTTTCTTTTATTTATTTATTTATTTATTTATTTATTTATTTATTTATTTATTTTTTGTGGTACTGGGGATTGAACTCAGGGGCATTCTACCTCTGAGCTACACCCCCAGCCCTATTTTTTATTCTTTATTTGGAAACAGGATCTCACTGAGTTGTGGAGTGCCTCGCTAGGTAGCTGAGGCTGGCCTCGAACCCGGATCCTCCGGTCCCAGCCTCCCAAATGTTGGGATTACAAGCTTGTGCCACCACGCCCGGCTTTTATTCTTTATTTTGAAACTGGGTCTCACTAAGTTGTGGAGGGCTTCACTAAGTAGCTGAGGCTGGCCGTGAACCCGGATCCTCCGGTCTCAGCCTCCCAAATGCTGGGATTACAAGCATGCGCCACCACACCCAGCTCACAAGTTCAATTTTGACAGTTATTGACAAAGAATTTTGTAAGGCAATTGGGCTAATTTCCCCAGAAGTTCTTCAGTGATGGTTGCAATAAATTCTTGCTAACACATGGTATTTTATTATTTCAGCTATCCTTCTCAGAATGTATGAAATCATACCATGATTTTAATTTTGATTTCCAATTAAGTAATATAACAACAACTAATTTCCAGAGCCACCAACACCTCTTCCACCAGTTCTGGCAAGTTCTCTTAAACTCATGCATTTCTTACTTGTAAAAATTTCCCTCCATTTGAGTAACAGTGCCTTACATTTATATAATGCCTTAAAATTACAAAAGAACTCTTTGTTTTTACTGTAAAAAATTTAGTCAATATTTGTGACAGAATTTTTTGCTTTATGGATGGAAATTTTTTCTATTCAATTGATAGCAAGAATTGGAGATGGTATAACTAACCCAATTGGAAAATAAATGTGTTCTAAGCATTTTTGAGCATTTATTTATTTAGGAGCATTTACTTATACATAAGAAATTGACTTGAAAATTAAAAGTTATTCTTTTCTAAAACAGCACCTCAAAGGTTTTTTTTGTTTTTTTTTTTTTTTTTTTTGCATGTCAGCACTATGTTATTCTGGACATAATACTATCTTCTATCTGAATTACAACAATTTCCTTGATATTTAAAAATTTCCTTTACAATGCACCAGCAAAAAAAGAACAGTAAGCTGGGTGTGGTGGCTCACACTTGTAATCCCAGTTACTTGGGAGGCTGATAGGAGGATTTCGGGTTCACGGCCAGCCTCAGCTACTTAGTGAGGCCCTCTGCAACTTAGTGAGACCCTGTTTCAAAATAAAGAATGAAAAATAGGGCTGGGGTTGTACTCCGAGGTAGAATGCCCCTGGTTTCAATCCCCAGTACTACAAAAAAAAAAAAAAAAAGAAAATAGAAAAAAACCCAACCAATCAAATATACTTTTATTTTTAAAAGTCTTTTATTAATTACATAATTTATTGCATTTGCTCAAAATCTTCTAAATTACCATCATTTGGCTGTATTTAATTGCATCTTCATTGGGAATTTTTCCTCCACACTTTAGAGAAGCAATCCTTTTCCTCAGTAACCATGGTACCCACCATATGAGCCAGAAGGGTACAGCATTAGAGTTGAGACCTCAGTGAGGCACCATGCTGGGAAAAGGCTCTGCAACTTGGGGACATGGTGCAGCATCTCAGGGGCACCACACGGGAGCTGAGCATTCTTGAGCATCTTGAATCACGATGAAGACACGTTCTCTACTTAAATAACAGTTGGAATGGTGCTAAAGGCATGTAACGCTGCCTTGGCAAGGTCGCTGCAATGTGTCACTACCTGGGAAGGGCAAAGACAGTGGCCTGAAGATTAGGTGCTGAGCATGGCTCCCGCAGGGGTAAGCTGGTATGGCCTCTTCATGGGGAGAAGAGTCTGGAACTTGAATCATGAGACCTCTGTACCTCTTTCCTCTTTTAACTCCAGGACTTCATCAGTGATCAGGTGGGCAGGGAAAGAGCTCCTGTCTGGATGTGTACATGATTCCACTCTGAATAAGTTAGAGCAAAAGACAAAAGGGATGCACAGAATCTGTGGCTCGCTCAACAGGCATTAGAAGTCACAGAATGCTGAGAAGCAGAGCCTGCCCAGGAAAGTGGTTCCCTGATCAGAGGTACAGATTGCCCACAGATGAATGGACTTTAAAAAAATAAAAAATCTATAAAGTTACATTCCTTCCTAGACAGCCTAAGCAGAGCATAGTAATGCAAGTCTGAGCATAAAAATACTGAAGAATCTAGTCCAAATGATAATTATTCTTATAATACTCTGATGGAAACTTCTTTTTCATAATTCCCAGGTTTTCTGATATACCTAAGACACAAAATGATACCATTCATTCCATGGTACCATTCTAGTTTGGGAACTATTCTAGTCCATGTTTGCTGTACAGAAAAAAAAATGCACCGAAACCTAAATGGTTGATAATGATGAATTAGAAGAAAAGAAGATTTATTAAGACTTTCAGAATATCTGAATGTCACTGGATCAGATAGTACCTAGCATTTTGTCTCAAAGCATAAAAAAGACAAATTATTGAAAAGCACACTTGATATTCTTCATGAACAGTTAACCGCAAGACTAAGTTTCTCTTAGCCATCTGGAACTGCTTAGCTATTCCTCCAGATTGTTTCTATATTTAGTCCTAAAGGGAAAGAGAGGAAACGACCAGTAGGGATTCCATACTTTGTCCACCAACTGCAGGTCTCTATTCCTGGAAAAGACAAAGACAGTTATCCAAGCAGAGTCATCTTCGGAACTTGTCCCAAAGTGCTTTATGCTACTCAGCTAGGTTGGAATATATGCTACATACCATAAAGCTTATTTCTCAAAATAATTAGGAAGAATTACCCAATATAGCTGAGTAAATTTCTCTGGAATATTGATGAAAGCGTAAGTAAACTTCCTAGAAATAAGGGGATAAAAATAAATTCACTTAGTAGTTGCTACCTTTAGAAAGAGAAACTACAATAACAAACAGTAGTCTAAATGATTAACCAGAAGGCTTTATTAACCTGGTTTTAATTTTAAGAATACAATGTACTAGAACATATGAATTATTATATAATTAATCTCAGAAAACTTGTGACATGGCTCTTCCTCATTCCATAGACGAGAAAACAAGTTCAAATAAATATGTAGCCAGGTGTGGTGATGCACGTCTGTAATGCTAGTACTTGGTAGGCTGAAGCAGGAGGTAGAATGCCAACGTCATCTGTCTCAAGATGTGTGTGTGTGTGTGTGTGTGTGTGTGTGTGTGTTTATGTGTGTGTGTGTGTTTATGTGTGTGTGTGTGTTTATGTGTGTGTGTGTGTATATTGCTGGGGATTGATCCAGGGGAATTCTACCTCTGAGCCCCATTTTACCCCACCCCCATTTTATTTTTTTATTTGGAAACAGAGTCTTGCTAAGTTGCTGACAGCCTCACTTAGTTGCAGAGGCTGGCTTCAAACTTACAATCCTCTTGTCTTAGTCTCCCAAGTACTCCTGGCTAAGAATTTTTTTTAAATTTATTCTTTCATCCATTGGTTATACATTGGATTCAATCCCTAGTAACACACACACACACACACACACACACACACACAATTAAGTAAACTCCCCAAAACCTCTCAAAGGAAAGGGAATAATAGTTGAAGAACTTGCACTTCCTGATTTTAAGACTTAACGCAGAGCCACTATGAGTAAGACATTGTGAGATTGGCATAGGACTGGGCATATACATGGAACAGTTCCCTGAAATCAAATAAATGAATGCAGTTGCTCTGCCTTCTATAGATAAGAGCAATCATTTCAGGAAAGAATCTAAATGCTCTCGATGTTGGCAATGCCAAAGATGCCATAGTGATGTGGTAGAGAGACTAAAGGGTGGAGGAAGAAGCAGGGTTTAATGAGAATAGAGAAACAGTAATCTCCTTATACCATGTGGCAGAAATGGAAGTCAAATACATAAGCAGGGAGGAGACTGGAGGACCTCTCTGGAGAAACTACAAAACAATAGAGACAGTACCAATAATTTAGAGGGGACCCCCCTAAATTTGTTTGTGTATAAGCTAAGTTGCTGTGATAGAACACAGGCAAAAACATAATGGCTAACCAGGCAGAAACATCTCTCTCTCCTACAAAACAGTCCAGGCAGAAGTGTGTTCAGGTTGTTCAGAGCTCTGACTCAGGATGACAAGGTCACGCAGGCAGGGACCAGGTCCCTTCCTCTTTGTGACCCCAGCACCCTCCAGTGCACTGTCCTCAGCATGGCAGAAGATGGCTCAAGAGCACCCTGTCAGCATTTCAGTCCTCAGCAGGGGGAAAGAGGAAGTGGCCAGCAAGCAACTTCCTTTTTAAGAAGGTGACTGAGAAGTTGTACACATTGGGAGGTTTCTCCAAGGACAGTTCAGCTGAGTAGCCAACCACGTTCCTTGCTCAATATTAAAGGAGTAAGGGTAGTTTTATTACTTAATATAAGTAGAGGAAAAGGGATAACTGAGAAATGATTCGCAGACTCTGCTACAGCTACCAATAAGAACAAAAGGCTCTCTGACTAATCTCGTATATATAGGATTTGAATCAGCCTATGTGGGCCTCGCCCTTCAAAATGAACATAGAATCTACATTCATCATTCACAGAAGTTTGTAGAGAGCAGAATCGAATTTCCAAAGAAATTGTTATTAACATCCTCTGATAAATATGAATAGGAACTGTATCCATAAAAAACAAAAGACTTTTTAAATAAAGGAATTTAACAAAATGAGAAAAACGCAAAGTCAAGTAAATAGCCCAAAGGATATGGAGGTGGGATGAGGCAAATTACACGGGAAAAAGAGTAAAAATGTGAGAAAACAGAGGATTGACAAAGAGGTTCAGTATCTGACCAGTAGGATTTTTGTAAAGAAAAAAAAAAAAAGAATAATTCCTTTTGAATGTTTGATAAACTTCAGCTGTAAAGTCATCTTGCCCTGGCTTTGTTGGAAGATTTTGAGTTAATTCTTCAGTCACTATTTGTTATTGGTCTGTTCAAGCTTTCTATTTATTTGTTATTCAGTTTTGGTAAGTTGCATCTTTTTTTTCATGTGGTAATGGGAATTGAATCCCGGGGCATTCTATCTCCAAACTACACCCCTTGCCCTATTTTATTTTGAAACAGGGTCTCACTAAGTTTTTGAGTCTATCCTTAAACCTGCAATCCTCTTGTCTCAGCCTTCCAAGTATGGAGATGTTACATTTTTCTAGAATTTGTCAATTTCCCTTAAGCTATTCAATTTTTTTTTGCTTGTAACTTTTCATAATTGTTCCTTATTTTTTAATTTCTGAGGTCTGTGTTGAAATATCTCCACTTTCATTCTGATTTTTCTTATTTGAGTCTTCTCTTTTTTTCTTAGCTTAGCTATGGGTTTGTCAATTTTGTTTATTTTTTTAAAGAACCATTTCTTGCTTTTATTGATTTTTTTCTATGGGTTTCTGTTCTCTAAATATTTAGGTTCACCAGGCTTGGTGGTGCACACTTGTAATCCCAGTACTTGAGAGGCTGAAACAGGAGGATTGCAGGTTTGTGGCTAGCCTCAGCTACTTAGTGAGGCCTTCCACAACTTAGTGAGACCTTGTTTCAAAATAAAGAATAAAAAATAGGACTGGGGGGTGTAGCTCAGAGGTAAAATGCCCCTGGGTTCAATCCCTAGTACCACAAAAATAAATAAATGAATAAATAAATAGATTTTGGAGCATGTTCATGTTATTTAATTTCTTTTTAAAGCCCTGTCATTTATCTTCAGAAATCTGTGTGTGTGTGTGTGGGGGGGGGTACTGGGGATTGAATCCAGAGGCATTCTGCCTCCAAGCTACTCCTTCAACCCAGTTTTATTTCTTATTTGAAAACAGGATCTCACTGGGTTGCTGAGAGCCTTGCTAAGTTGCCAAGGCTGGCTTTGAACCTGCAATCCTCCTGCCTCAGTCTCTCAAGTGCTGGGATTACAAGCGTGCACCACCAGGCTTGGCTTATGTTCTTTAATTTCTGCATATTCCAAGATTTCTCCTGCTAGTGAGTTAATCTTCTTGAATTTGTTAAGACTCGTTTTATGGGCTAACATATGACCCATCTTGGAGACTGTTCCATGTGTGGCTAGGAAAAAAAATGCATATTCTTCTATTGGTGGAAAAGTTCTTATATGAGTTTTTCAGGTCCATTTGCTCTAAAGTGTAGTTCAAGTTCAGTGTTTGCTTATTAATTTTATATACGGTTGATCAATTATTAAAAGTGGGGTATTGACAAATGATGCTGGAAACTGGATTTCCATACGTAGGAAAATGAAACTAGATTGGTATCTCTCACCCTGAACAAAAGTCAATAGACTTGAGGGCATATCACAAGTGAGGCTTGCAGAACAGTGGAGTGTCTGCTAGAGCCTCAGCACAGGGCACACTCGGGACCACTTCTGCCTTTTCACTCTCTGCTGCTTTGCCCAGGCTCCTGCCAGAACTGCAGCATTCAGCTCTTCTGACTTCTTCCAAAGAAGGCCAGGAAATCGGTTGATTCACACCACCTGAGACTCACCTTCCATGAGTGATGGAAGCTATTTTATCAGTATCACAGCTCCTTCACTCTTTGGGTGGGATAACTATCTGGTATGTGTGTGACACCTAGTTTCTCCATGGGATTAGGCTCCAGTAGCCCACAGTGGTGGGTGGACTGACAAAGTACCTCATCTTGACTCCTCTTCTTTTGCTACCCCACTCAATTACCCAGATATCTGAAAATTTTCAAATACATGTATAAAAATCAACCAAGGAGGTTTGAATATATAAGATGCTTAAAACATTGAGGTTATAACTTAACTATTGAACTCAAGAGTGAGTTTTTGGCAGGCATGGTGGCACACGCTTGTAATCCCAGCATTTGGGAGGCTGAGACTGGAGAATCCGGGATTGCGGCCAGCCTCAGCTACTTAGTGAGGCCCTCCACAACTTAGTGAGATCCTGTTTCAAAATAAAGAATGAAAAATAGGGCTTGGGCTATAGCTCGGAGGTAGAATGCCCCCAGGTTTCATCCCCAGTACCGCAAAAAAAAAAAAAAAAAAAAAAAGTGAGGTTTTGCCTGCAAATTGTGATATGTGGTACAATATAAATTACAAATTAGGTTTTCATTTTACTCTTAAAAAAATTTATTCTAATGCAAGTGAGCAGTGAAATACTTTACTGAGGACATAAAATGGATCCTACTAGCATTTAATAGTGTGTGTGTGTTTTACTGGGGATTGAACACAGAGGCATTCAACCTCTGAGCTATACTCCCAGCCCTTTTTTATGTTTTGTTTTTGAGATAGAGTCATGTTAGGTTGCTGAGAGTATCACTAAATTGCTGAAGTTGATCTTAAACCCGAAGTCTTCCCGTCTCAGACTTCCAAGTACTGAGATTACCAGTGTGCATGACCATACCCGGCTGACTGGAGACTTTCTTAAATGAGATGTGGTAGAAAGAGGAGGAAGGGGGAGGGTGTAGCTACTCTTGTTGGAGGAGAAGATGAGAATTAGTAAGACTGAGTGAGGGAAACAGTATGTGCCAGATACTTATCTATATCTAACCCCAAGAATCTGGCCAGCATCCTTTTCTTCAATCTCTGTAGCAATAGGAAATAGATAAAGGGAAGCAGTGCCGGAAGTCACAAACACAGCACAGTAGGCATATGTTTGCATGTTCTTTGCTTATGATTGTACAGTTCCTGCTATCATGAGTTGTGGTGGCATTTCACATTTTTTAAAATGTGATACATCTTCCCACCCTCTGATAAGGACAATGGTAATTATTTTTCTGTATATTCTAAAATTTGTTTTAAAATTTAGTATAAAATATCCAGAATCTCTTCTTTCCTACTACTCACGTCGTCAATGAGCAGCAGGTTGAACAAATTCCTCTACTGTAAATAGACACTAATAGCTATCCCAGGCTCACCTGTGTTCTTGACAGTCTCATCCACTTTCCTACATTTTCTTTTCTTCTTCCTATTTTTTTTTTCTTCAGTACTGAGGATTGAACCCAGGGGCATTCTACCTCTGAGCTACATCCCCAGCCTTATTTTTTAGTCTTTATTTTGAAACAGGGTCTCACTAAGTTGTGGAGGGCATCACTAAGTAGCTGAGGCTGGCCAAGAACCCGGATCCTCCGGTCTAAGCCTCCCAAGCACTGGGATTACAAGTGTGCGCCATCACACCCGGCTCCTACATTTTATTTTCAGTGAATAATATGGGAAAGATGAAAGTTATGCTATAGAAGGCATTTAAACAATGAGTTTAGAAAAGGAAGTCCTATTGAAAGGATGTTCTGGGGCACCAAGGTGACTCATGTATCATACTCAGAAAAAGAAAAAAAAAGAGGGGATCAAGTTTGGTGTAGTGGATTGTTGACTTATTAGCAAATTTCAAATAAGTTTTTATTTGCAGATAGATTAGAAAATTTTTGTGAGAATTAGGTTACAAGAGTGTAGGCCTAAAGCAGCATGGGAGATGAGAAACTAGATAGCTACCCTGCAAAAGTGAAAGTGGTTATGTCAGGGACAACACAGGGCCCAGGGGCCCAGGATCCGTGTGGGGAGAGCACGGTAGATAGAATGATGTGTCAGCCCATGAGACCACACATGAGACTCTAGAGGAGGGTCCTTGTGCCCTGCCCCACACCCTTGGTCTTCCCTGGAAGTCACTGCAAACAGTCCCAGTGGGTGACAATGGCTACCACTGCCTCTACCTCCGGGTGAATTATCCCCATCCTCAGAGCTTTATCTGTTGGCCACAGTGTGGGTCCCTTGGGCCTCCGAGTCAGTGCTACTGGAGAAGCTCTTCACCAGCCAGGGAAGGGAATCAGTAGATAAGTAGCCCAGGTCCTTATCAACTCAGGGTTGGATTCATGTATCTTCTGTGGACTGTCGACCTGACTGGGCCCCTGTGAGTAATAGCTACAACTCCTTCCATAATGGTCACTTATTAGCTTTACTTCTTTCCCCGTGAGACCTATTCACTCACAGTGTTTTCCAGAACCACCTTCCAAACAAATTTATGGTCCATACATTCTGGTCCCAGGAAAACCCCTAAATAAACACCAAAGTCATTCCTAGTAGGTATTGGCTTTTAAGATCAGGGATCTATACCTCCCATTGTAAGGTGGGATTCCCTAGCAGTTCAAGCTTCTCTGTTACATGTGAGGCTCAGTGAGAGCCTGGGATTTCATGGCTCCCTTGCATTATGTTTGGGAAATTTAAATCAAGGAGGTGATGATCCCCATAGAGTTCTGTGAAAAGGAGAGAGGAGATAGCAGGAGATACTGGGATAGGAGTGTGGAAGAGACTTCAGATGAAGGAAGAGTCTGAGGAAGTGGTGCTCAGAAAGAATAAAGCCCCCTGGTGTACCCAGAGAATAAAGGAGATTGGGGCCAGGCTTCTCTTTATTGTGTGTGACAGTTGCTTGAGGCATTTTCATTTAACACCAAAGAAAATGGTGACCAAGTCAAATGTAAGATTGGAATTACACAGTTGGTTGATGTGTGGGCTTCACCTTCATCAGTCCTTTGCAGTTCCTTCTCTAGGGTTGGAATGAGGATATCAATAGCCACTCCCTCAAACCCTGTCATGTAAATCCTTGCATGGAAGGCAACAGCTGAGATGTGTTGGGAGTGAAAGAGGCCATATGCACAGGAGTTCAGAGGAGGGCATAACCCCTTCCAGTGGGTGGGAATGGACAGGGGTTGGGGGTGTTGTTGGCATTTAATCTGATCTCTGGGGACTTGAGAGATGCATGCATGTTGGTCTGTAGAGTCCTGTATGCAAATCCAAATACATACTTCTTAGGTCTACACAATAAATAATAGTATCATAGTATATACTGGGTTTGTTTGAGACTTCATTTGTTGGGGTCTGAAAGGACCACAAAGACAAAATAGTTTTGGTATATGACTGTTTACTATCATGAGTATTGGTGCCAAAGATATAGTAGAGTTGCTAAATATTAAGTGATCCATATTGAATTGAAGGCAGCATGCCAGGCAGACACATCTTTCTCCCTCTTTGGTAAAATATTACAGTGATGACTCTGGAATGAACTGTCTTGCCTTCTCTCTCTGTAGTGCCAGTAGTTCAGTCTCCAGAGACAGCTTGTACATCTCCAGGGCCATTTTCACCTCATCCATGCTTGGGAGACGCTGCATAAGTTTTCTGCCTTCAAGTACTTGCTCACAGCCTTCAGGAACCTCCTGAAAGAGACAGAGGTGGTGGGTATGGTGGAGCATCTCTCTCCAAATCATGAAGGAGGTGCATCTGATGATAGTAGGGCTACAGGTCATGACTTAGACCAGCCGCAGACTGGTGGTTGATCAGGGAAAACCAGAAGTCACATTGGGGTCCACCAAAGTTTTTCCCAACTTGCATAAGTCCATTCTGAGACAGCTGCCCAGATTAAAGGGATAGAGGCTATTTCTGTTGATCATCCAGAAGCAGAACAGTATCTTATATGCTCTGTAAAATGTATAGTTAGGAGTTAGTATCGCCAGGTCTATGGGATCCTGTTCTCTAAAGGGTTAGCTTTTTCTTGTTCTCAAATGAGAATAAGAAAACTTGCCACACCTAAGAATGCTTCAAGAAAAAATAATTTTATTTGATGACTCAGAAATGAATCCTAGTTACCACTATTGGCTGGGAAAAAAAGCTTTGTGGGGACCACCATTTATTTTATTTGGGAGTGGGTGCTGGGGATTGAACCCAGGGGCATTCTCCCTCCAAGCTAAATCCCCAGTCCTATTTTTATTTTTGTTTTGAAACAGGGTCTTGCTATGATGATGAGAGTCTCACTATTTGCTGAGTCTGTCCTCGAACCTGTGATCCTCCTGTCTCAGCGTCTCAAGTACTGGGATTACAAGCATGTGTCACCATGCCCAGCTCCAATTTTTTTACTTGATGGCATAGAACTTCATTGAATTTCTCCACTTACCCACTCACACTTGGGCACCCCTGGGTACCAGGTTCCATTCTCTGAACAGGTAAGATTTTGAGGACCCACCACTCCAAAGCCAGAGTTACACTGGACAGTAACATTTTCCATTTCAATATACTGATCCTTATCTGCAGACAGCTTTCCGTTTTCAATCTCTGGTTTCAGACACAGAACTATAATATAAACAAATTGTTAGGCAATCTGTAAATATAAAAAAATAGAACTCATAATAGTCTAGAATAACAAGAATGAACTTGTTTACTGTTCTATCTTTTCTTTCATTTTTGTAACAATAATATCATTGTTATAAGCATGGCCACCTATCAGATTTGGGGCTGAGTTCTTTATGTGACTATCTCAGTTAAGTCTCACAATAACTCTATGAAGTGAGTACTATTATTATTTCCATTTTATCTAGGAGAAAGTTAAGATACAGAGAGGGTAACAAACTTGTCCAACATTTTAAAGGTCCTCAATAGAGGGATGAGGTGTAAATAAATGTATGTGACACTAGATTCTTAGCCATCAAGGTAATTCTCTTCCAGCTTAGTGTTACAAGACTCAAGGCTTCAGATTTCTCCTCCTGCTTCTTATTCTTCTTTGATCCATGGAGACAATGGTGGCAAATAAATGAATTTGCTAACAGCAAAGTGATGCATGTTGATGCAAACCTGCATGCGTGTAAAAATCAGACTCAATTGTGACTCCTCCAGTCCCCACAACAGGCTACAAACTACAAGTCCCTCACATGTACACACCCCTACACTTCAGTGGGTCCTACCCTGTACCTGACTCTGATGGAAACATCTGTCATTTTATGAGGTTTAAAATTAGCCTTGGAGAGCCTACATTCATGCTAGAACAAGTCTCCTTGAAGATTTTGCACAGGCCCACAGGTATACTCATATAAAATGTGATGCTCTGGAATATATCAGGAAATATATACAAGAAACTGGGAATAGGGGCTGCCTCAAGAAGGCTGAGTAATGTGACTGGGAAGTGGAGAAGTGGAGGGGAGGAATGTTTCTGCACATTCTTTGTGCTTCCCACGTGGAGCACCATCTGCTTATATTAATTGCTTTAAATCAATGAAATGAGATGAGATGGTTGGTGCTGCTTCTGGCAGGGAAGAACTTTGCTCTCCATCCTCTCACAACAGCTCCCAGTGTTAGTCGTGGGCCTAGAAAGGACCAGAGTTACCTTTGCACTGAGGGGCTGCAGGTGACCAGTGTGAAGAACTGCAGGAGAGTTTCGCTTGCCCGATCATTTGGTATCCCTCATCGCATTCATACTTAACCTCGTATTTGAAGATATTGTATGAGTTAACTCGTGTGTGATATCCGTGGGCAATGCTAGGAGGAAAATCACAACCTTGTTGAGGAGACACAAAAGTGAGAGAGTGTGAGTTTGTAAAACATGCAAAATAGCACATCCCAGAATTTGTGTGGTTTGTGGAAGGCTTCGCCCTGTCCTTCTATCTTCTCTGCCCCTAGGATCACCTGCCAAACCTGTGCACTTGTTTTCCTCCTGTAAACCTTAGGCTGAGGAACCAGCAAGGCTCCAGTGCTAATCCCTTAGGCTTTCTCTCATTCACCTCATTGACAAGTTCACTCAACTTCACCTTGTTTAGGAACCATTTTTGCATGACAACTGAATTTTAGTCCTAAGTCATAGCACACTAATGGTACATTTAATTGATTTTAGGCTAAATGCAGAGGTGCACATCTGTGAGAAACTATAAAGATGTTAATGTTTGAGTCCCTGTTCCCCAATTAAAATCACCCATCCATCTCCACCAAGAAAATACTGGATTTTAAAATATCTGAGAGGAGAGCTCATAAGAAGAATAAAAATGGTAACATGTACATTGAAAAAATCAAGAGGCTAAGGTACAGAGTCCTCTGAAAGGGACCACTGTCAGGGACCACAAATAGAGCATGAAAAGTTAAATAAAATGGAGCAGGTGAATGTCAAAGTATTCTAAGGGAAGATCGGCTGAAACCAAGTAATAATTGTTTCCAAAGTATAAATTTACTAAAAATAAAAATTTAAAACCATTTACCAGAGAACTAGTATTTAGAAAACCCTCTCCTGGCTTTCTCATAAATCTTTCAACCTTAGTCACCACTATTTTTTCATAGGAGTCTTCTTTATAGGCTAATTAATCCATCTGACCATTGGTCCCCAGTATATCCTACACATTTCCACATAGTACCCATACTCATATTCTCATTGCTTTGAAGGGTTCCCTTTCCCAGTAAATAATTGTCATTTATTTCTCTGAACTCTTACAGCAGTTATTAGGAAGAGATTATATAACATATCCAACTACTTATTGAGATCTTACTACAATCTAGACACTGCATATCCATACATTTTATGTACATGTATTTATAAATGTATATACATATATTTACATTTTATTATTATAAATATATAGTATGTACACTATTTATATTATACATATTTAAACGTGCAGTATGGTATGTATTCTATGACAATATATAACATATATAGTATTTATACATATACATAGCTTATACAAAGTGTATTACAGGTATGGTCTAAACACTTTATATTTTCTCATTCAGCCATCACGATACCACTAAAAGATACACATCATCATCTTACCCACTTTTTATGAAAGAAAATATTATTTTTGCAGAAATTTAGTATCTTTCTCCATGTAACCACTGTGTGGCAGAATCAGAGTTAGAACTGAGGTCTAGTTTTCTCAAAAGCCCACATTCTCTCTAGTTTCAGCCTATACTCTCCAGATACTACTTAAAAGTTAACTTATACTACTCGTATCTTCCTTTTCCTATTTTGCCAGTAGGGAATATGTGTTGTGTCTTTGTTGAATTTCCTATACATCAAATAAAATACATTCATTAGAAAAAGCCTTTTTCTGAATTCATCTAATAAATTTTTTTTTGCCGTACTGGGAATTGAACTCAGGGGGTTCTACCTACGAGCTATATCCCCAGCCCTATTTTTTATTCTTTATTTTGAAACCAAGTCTCACTAAGTTGCGGAGTGCTTCACTAGGTAGCTGAGGCTGGCCACGAACCCAGATCCTCCAGTCTCAGCCTCCCGAATGCTGGAATTACAAGCGTGTGCCACCATGCCCGGCTCTAATAAATATTTTTGTAATTCATTTCATTAAGGCCATTCAGGAAGCAATGACCCTTATTCTTGAAATACTGTAAGAAAAATAAGTCATGACCACATGAGTAGTATAACCACATTATTGGTCAATTTACAATCTTATCCAAAGATAAAGGTGGCTTGAAAGAAGGGTGTAAAAAAAGGCAGAAAGAGTTGGAACCAAGAAAGAAAGGGATAAAATGGCATTTCCTAGAGAAGACTGGAAGTATATTCTGAGGTTTGGATAGAACTGCTTAAATGGGTGGGATATGGGCAGGCAGGCATTTCATGTTGGAGTAACGTGTGTGTGTGTGTGTGTGTGTGTGTGTGTGTGTGTGTGTGTGTGTGTGGTACAGATATTGAAACCAAGGGGATTCTACCTCCAAGCTACACACCTAACCTCCTTTGTGTGTGTGTGTGTGTGTGTGTGTGTGTGTGTGTGTGTGTGTGTGTGTTACTGGAGACTGAACCTGGGACATTCTACCTCTGAGTTACTTTCCCAGTCCTTCTTATTTTTAATTTTGGAACAGGGCCTTACTAGATTACTGAGGCTGGCTATGAACCTGTGATGCTCCTATCTTAGCCTCTCAAGTATTGGGATATGGTGGCACAAACCTGTAATCCCAATACTTGAGAGGCAAAGATAGGAGGATCACAGGTTCATAGCCAGTCTCAGTAAGCTAGGTTGTTGAAAGTCTCACTAAGTTGCTGAACCAGGTCTTGAACCTGTGATCCTCCTGACTCAGCCTCCCAAGTACTGGGATTACAGGCATGCTCCAGCACACCCAGCTTGGAATAATGATTTGAGCAAAGGCTTAGATGCAGCAGAAAGTAGATATTGGTGGAAGAAAAAGAAGTAAGCTCAGAAACCAGGTTGACACTGATTTGGCTTTAACTTATACCACAGCTTAAGAAACATGAACCAGGCTG
This sequence comes from Graphiurus murinus, assembly GCA_004027655.1. Classification (NCBI taxonomy): domain Eukaryota; kingdom Metazoa; phylum Chordata; class Mammalia; order Rodentia; family Gliridae; genus Graphiurus; species Graphiurus murinus. Next base: position 21,711 of record PVLC010011294.1, read on the forward strand.
TGGTGGGATTTTGAAGAAATGGGAGAAAAAGAATAAATACAGAGAAATCTGAAGGAATCGTAACATCTCTTGGTGATCCATTGGATACAGAGTACCTTCCCTGCTTTATAAAGGAAGAGGAGAATTACCAGGCCAAGAGAATGGTGTTCAGGGGAAATAATGAGAGGGTTAGAGTATGTCCTTGGAAGAATGACAGATTTGACTATTTGAATTCCCAAGAACAGAATCACCCAAGGGTAATAGAATTCTTTTACTTAACTTTAAATTCCCCTCAAAATATCTATCATTTGGATACTAAAAAAATTCCAAAGTAAAATACTCTTCCACCATCCTTAGAAAAACACCTCTGAAGTCACCCTGTGATATTAAGAAAGTTTAAAGTCTAGACAACAGGGAATCATTCTAGAATCCTAGAAATTAGTTCTGACAAATTGTCTATATTCTCTTTCCAGGATGACAAAATGACACTATAGGAATCCATGTTCTATCTGCTTGGCCTGTAATCTTTACATCACTAGAATTGGGAAAATACCCAATATCACTTGAATATGGAGTGATATGAATACTGTCCATAGAAATCAACAAAATGAGTGGTGACATTTTTTTCTTTCCTATTGAGTGAATTTAAATACAAACAAAATGCTTTCCTTTAAATGCTCTGATAGATAGTGTAAGAAATGTGTTGCAAGTATTTGTTAAATAATCTTAGAAGTTTTTCTCTTAAAAATGAATCATATCAGCCGGGCGTGGTGGCGCACGCTTGTAATCCCAGCATTCGGGAGGCTGAGACCGGAGGATCCGGGTTCGCGGCCAGCCTCAGCTACCTAGTGAGGCACTCCACAACTTAGTGAGACTCGGTTTCAAAATAAAGAATAAAAAATAGGGCTGGGGGTATAGCTCAGAGGTAGAACGCCCCTGAGTTCAATCCCCAGTACCGAAAAAAAAAAAAAAAAAAGAATCATATCAGAAGAATGAGAGATATTATTTTTATCAGCATATCTTCATTTATAAATTTAAAAAATCATTCACATCTACAATAACCAGCATTATCTTAATGGGATCTCGAGGTCCTGATAAGCCCTTTTAGTACTTGTTGGTTAGGGACAATTATTCTCTAAGTTTTAACATGATACTTCAAGCTTATATGATATTATCAGTTTATACAGTGCTTTGAAATTTTACTCTAGCAAATTTAATTGTTATTTTTAATAATGTATAATGTTACTTTCACAATGGCAAATAGGTTCAATTCCATTGTTAATGCAATAGAAAAGAAATAGAGCCTAAAGAAGAAATTAACTTTTAATTATTTAAGAATATTCATTGATATATCATACATAAGTATAAAAATTAAAGTTTTTTTGGTGCCAGATCATTACCCCCCAAATTTGTAATATTTAGCTTTCCAAGTAACTATGGCCTATATTAAAAGAACTGAAATTATTTAAAACGTACTTCTTGGCAATGTACTTCATTGTACTTCTCTAAAACTGTACTGAGTTATGGCCCTGTGACAAACTAATTCTCAGTCAATAATTCTTCTCTATACCTTGATTTAAACTACCTGCTCTTCCCCATAACTTCATACTCACCACACAGGACAGGTGACCACTGCAGTAGAGACAGGACCCCAAGGAGCCACATTGCTGGGAAAATACTCTGGAATTTAGGGGGCATGGTGCAGTATCTCAGAGACACAGCACAGGGGCTTAGCATTCTCAGACGCTCGGAATCAGGCTGAAGTTAAAGCTTTAAATCACTCATAAATTGATCCCTGAGCTGAGGAACTAAGTCCTGGCAAGGTCACATGAAGTCACTGCAGGGGAGGGGCAGGCTGGGGAGAGCAGGTTCAGTACAGCCAATAAAGCCCCCAGTCTGGGGGAGAATGAGCAGGGCTGGCCAAGCGTGCTCTCTGAGATTCTGTGGCTATTGACGATCATAACTTCAAGAGTTTAATCACTGTTTTCTCCCCTGACAAAAGGGACATTTGTTGGATTGTTATATCCATTTATACCTCAATTTTCTCTCTCTCTCTCACTTTCTCTCTCTCCCTCTCTCTTTCTTTCTTTTGTGTGTGTGTGTGCGTGTGCGTGTGCATGTGTGTGTGTGTGTGTGTGTGCATGGTATTGGAGACTGAACCCAGAGGCGTTCTACCTTTGAGCTACATCCTCAGCTCCTTTTATTTTTTGTTTTGAAACAGGGTCTCACTAGGTTGCTGAGGCTGTCCTTGAACCTGGGATCTTCCTGTTTCAGCTTCTCAAGTATTGGGATTACAGGCATGCACCACCATACCTCAATTTCCCCCTGAATTAATTTGGGTCCAGTCTGTGTGGCAGAGTTTCAGGGAACAGGTTGAGATACGGGGCGTGCTCTACACCGTTTTCCAGAGGTGTTAAGTCTTCAATCACTTGTATAAATCCCCAGTAAGAAAGAAGGGTAAAAAAGATCGAGTTAAATTTTCTTTTTAGATATTTCACAGTATAGTTGAATTAGAGAATGTATGCAAGTCTATAATTGTGAAAAGACAAAAATACAGTAAAACAATTATTTCTTCAATATGTATGTTTTCTTGAAGTATCTATGGCACCAAATTCATCAACTTTGGGGCTGCATCAATTATAAAATACAGGAAAACTTCTGAGAGTTATGTTTACAGTGCAGATAATGCATGTGGGGAAAATTAAATGGTAGAGTATGAAACGTTATTAATGGAGAAAGCTTTGTGACAACTTTAAGAAATTTTCAGTGGTGCTGGGTCAGAGTGAAACCTTCATGCCAACATTATATCTCTGACAAAAGCACAAATAGAGTTGTAGGAGGCAAATTTGTTGACCTAAGACTTAGTTCATTAATAACTATTTGGGTTAAAGCTGGCCCAATAATAGTTACCTGGCTCTTATGCCCAGACTATTTATTTTAGTCTCCATGAAGGAGAATGGGAAGTTATCAACCTGCACTTCATGGTTTTCTGCTTGGATCAGCTGTGGATATTTGCAACTTGAAAATACACAATATTTATCCTGAGATGTTGGTGAACTCTAGAAAATGTCCGAAAATGACCTTTATGACCAAGCTGAGCTGTCAAGAGTGTAAAAGCAATATAACAACTGAGTGCTTAGCTCTCAAAAATAAAGAGGAACATTCCCCAGAAACAAATGAGTGGACTACACAGGAATACTGTTGACAGTGTAGTTAAATGTCAACCTTCTTAGAAAAGCAAATACACCCACAAGTTGTTGCTTTATTTTATAAACAGGAACTCAAATAAATAAGAGTATGTCATATAAAAAGATGTAGAAATGATTAAACAGAATATAATTATTAAAAGACAGATATGCTTATTAATCATGTTTCAAAGGTTTACAAGAAAGATTGCATATGTTTTCTTAAAGCAAAGTTATAGCATGGTTAATATTAGCCATGTTTTACAGATAAGAAAACCAGTTCAGAAGGACTGAGTATATTCCCTAATATCTTTTGCATCAATGGCTAAGTCAGGTTCTGAACTCAAGCCTGAATCAAATTTCAAGCTCTTTCCAGTATAATTGATTTTTATCAAACAGAATCAGATTGCAAATGTTTCTTTTGTGGGATCCTGAGCCTGTCACCTAGGAGAGTGTTCCTGGGAACCTTCTGCTTCTGCGATGGGGGAAGAACCACAGACTACCTGCTGTAACAGAAGACTAAATTCCACTATCATTTATCATAAGTCCTGTGGCCTAGATGTGAGTCTCAATAACTCAGTTTCTAATATACCCATATATTAAAGAAGGGGTTGGGACTAGAATGATTTCTCTATTTTAAGTTCAGAGATTCTATGTTTTTACACTAATAGCAAAAAGAAAAGAAAAGAAAAACGGTAGATATGTGTTTCCTTAAATAAAGTAGGAGGAAGAGGAATGGGGTTAAGATCTTGAGGGATGAAGGCCAACTTCTATAGCCCAATTCAACAGTAAGGATCATATCAGCACCTATCAAATGAACAAAATATATATGGAAAAGACCTTGCTATTTGCCTTAACCTGCCAAAAAGCAGTCCTTGGAATTATTTGAGTGCAGGAGTTTTATCTGACAGGTAATATCAAATTGCATCATTAAAGTAAACAGATGTAAAAATGGAAGAGAAGAAAATGAATAGTTCGCATTCATAAGTTACTTTTGTGGCAACTGAGGCTAAATTCCTTTAGGGAACCTCAACTAGAGTGCGTAGAACATTCCTTAGAGATATCATACTGGTGGGAAAAGAGAGTTGGCATTTTAAAATCTATCAACATCCATCATGGTGCCATATCCCAGGGGATCCAGCTAATCCTTTGACTCCCCCATCACAGAGAACAGTGATTTGCCTTTACAGAAGTAGGTTCTTAACTGAACTTGGACTCACAATCCTGTGACCAGGCTTCTTCTAGACATACCATCTGTGAACATATTGAATGTCTTGTTCTTCATCATGGTTGGACACACAAAATTGCTTCTGATCAAGAAATTCACTTGACAATAGAAAAAAGAAAGTCAATGGGCCAGTGCTGCAGAGCTTCACTGGTTCTACCCAGTATCCTGACACACAAAAGCATTCATTTTATAAAAGAGTGTGATGGAATCGGGCATGGTGGCACACGCTTGTAATCCCAGCATTTGGGAGGCTGAGACAGGAGGATCCGGGTTTGCGGCCAGTCTCAGTTACCTAGTGAGGCATTCTGCAACTTAGTGAGACCCTGTTTCAAAATAAAGAATAAAAAATAGGGCTGGGGGTGTAGCTCGGAGGTAGAATGCCCCTGAGTTCAATCCCCAGTACCACAAAAAAAAAAAAAAAAAAAAAAAAAAATTGTGTGATGACCTACTAAATGCCCAGGCAGCTAAGAAAGAATGCCATATCAATTTGGAGTTTTGAACTCTGAGACACGCTGTATCATCTGGTATAGCAAGTGGTAGTAGGTGACACCCTGAAGTGGCCAAACTAGTGAGACCAAGGACAGACATCGCAGAAAGGCTAAGATGCCCGAGGAGCCCTGGTGGCTCTAGACCCCAACTTGTGGAGGCTTCCAACTCAGGCAGCAGACATGCCAGTGAGTAAGCGCATCTCCAGAACCTTCTGGTCCCCAGTCTTGGGACACCCCAGCTGATGCTGAGTAGAACAAAGTCATGCCCCCAAATTCCTGCTCACATTATAGACTGGTGAGCAAAGGAAATGCTATCACTTTAGGCCACACATTCTTAAGTCACCATGCAATCACAAACAACATTAGAGTAACATTCCCTACATTTTTTTCCCCCAGAGTCCATGGAGGCTTTTATTTGTACATATGTTTTGCGTCCTTAGAAAAAGAATCCCAGGATTTTCCCTCCTGTGTGTTTTCGTCTTGCTGCTTCTTGGTCCATGATGCCAGCTGAGGTTGTCAATACAATGAAACCGAACTGATGGGATGGGAGCAGATTATTCTGCCACTTTTCTAGGTCTTTGAGCTTCACATCAAATCTGGGGCTGATCATTCCACACCTATTTAACCTGCTGTGAGGTTCACAACAATTTTCCCAGCTCTTTGGTCATCAATAATTTCAAATTCGCCAATGTAATCATGCTTCATCATCACAGTAGGAAACCGGACTATGACTTTGGAGCACGGCCTAATAAGGACCTGGTGTTGCCTCTCTTCTCGGCATTGTTGACGCTCTTGAGAGCATCAGCTGGGACATTCATGTGCACCATTATGGTGGCATGGAAAGATGGCTGAAAGAGCAACATTCCTTACATTAACTAAAAATGTCTTTGATCACTTCAGTAGATGCAGAAATAGCATTTGATAAATCTCAACACACATTTGTGAGAAAATAGAAGTCTCTTAGAAAATTAGAAATGGAAGGGAACTTCTGCAATTTTATTAAGAATTCTACAAAGTCCCTGCAATAGACATCCTACATAATGGGGAACTAGTAAAAGATTTTCTCCTGAGATCAATAATGAGACAAGGACAACTGCTGTCAGCCTTTCCACTGCGCCCTGAATTGTAGGTCCTGCCCATGGGAAAAGAGTATCATTGATAGAGGTAGATGGATTGATGGACAGACAGATGTATAGAAAGAAAGACTGAGAAATTAATAAAAGGCAGAAGAAGTGGAAAGGAGAACAAATTGTTAAAATTCACAGGTGACAAGTAAGAACTTAAAAAAATCGAGACTAATGTAGAAAATCAATTAAAATTAGAAAGTTATCAAAATACAAATAATCAAAACAGCTTTTTGTGTGTGTGGTATGGGAATTGAACATAGGTACATTCTACCTCTGAGCCACATCCCTAGTCTTTTTTTTATTTTGAAATAGGGTCTTGCTAAGTAGCTGATAGTCTTACTAAGTTACTGAGGCTGTCCTCAAACCTATGATCCTCCTGTCTCAGCCTCCCCAAGTACTGGGATTGCAGGCATGTATTGCCATGCCCAGTTCAAAAGCAACTTTTTCTATAGTCAAAAGTTTTGCAAAAATATATATATACATTTCTAAATATATAATGTAAAATTCTAGGTGCCTTGATGTTAGGAGCCTTCTAGGCCCCACATGCTAAGGTAATCATCTTGAACCAGCTTAGCTATGACATACTATGTGCTGAGTGGAAATTGCAAGCAGACAAGCTTCCTTGGACCTGATGGGACCGGATAAGCAAAGTGAATTTTGATGACCTCCTATTCTCCCAGAAATGTTTACCTTGCCCCTCCCTAAACTGAGCTCTTGATTGCCTCTCCCCATACCTGGCCCATGACTGTCTCTCCCTAAAGCTAACCTATAACTGCCTTTCTCTAAACTTAACTCGTGACTGCCCTGCCACTTAATCATTTTTAGAAATGCTTCATTAAAACTGTCGAGCCGGGTGTGGTGGCGCATGCTTGTAATCCCAGCATTCGGGAGGCAGAGACCGGAGGATCCGGTTTCACGGCCAGCCTCAGCTACCTAGTGAGGCACTCCGCAACTTAGTGAGACTTGGTTTCAAAATAAAGAAAAAAAAAAAATAGGGCTTGGGGGTATAGCCCGGAGGTAGAACACCCCTGAGTTCAATCCCCAGTACCACAAAAAACAAACAAACAAACAAACAAAAAAACTCAATAAAAAATGACGATGGTTGAAGAAGCCGAAGCCTTTTCTATCTTTTCCCCAGCTACCTCATATCTTTAATAAAAATAATAGTTTTCTCTAAAAATAATAATTCTAACTCCAAGTCATTTCATGTGAAAGACTTCTAATAGCAGCAGCTTTCTGTGGTGGCTGGTGTCCATCATACCTTGAGATAAATTTAATGAGAGATGTATGAGAGCTCTTCATTGAAACCTAAAGAAATAAATAAAAGATGTAAATAAATTTAGAAAAATACCATGTTTATGGATTGGAAGGTACAATGTTGTATAGATGTCAATCCCTGTCAAGCTGACTTGTAGATAAAATACATCCTAATAAATTTTGGTAGGATTTTGATGGAAATTAACAATCTGATTCTAAAATGCATATGAATCAAAAGATGAAGAGTTGTCATACCAATCTCTAAAATGAAGGAGGAGGTGAAACAGAAATAGGAGAAAAGAAACAAAATTGAAAGGCCCACATTGACAGTTATCAAGGTTCATTATAAAGGTATAGTAAATAAGACATTGTAGTATTGGTGTAGATAACCAAATACATCAAGTATTAACAACTGAGAATCAAGTAACAAAACCCAACTGTATGTGCTCAGTTTATTTATGACAAAATGACACTTAAGAGAAATGACAAAAAGATGGCATTTTCAATGAAGTGGAGGCAGATCAGTTGTATATTTGTATGTCAGAAAATGAATCTTGGTCTTTGGCTTCACATCATAGTAATTTCAGGTAGATCATAGATCTGAATGTGAAAGCATAGTTGTAGATCTCCTAAAATAAAAACAAAACATGGAAAAATATATCTGTGACCTTGGGGTAAGCGTAATTTTTTAATGGAAAACAAAACAAAAAGACTAATTGAAGGGGGAAGCACTTGATATATTGCACTATATTAAAACTAGGAACTTGTGTTTATCAAAACACACTTTATGAAATTCTCATTAAAGTACAAAGATATGCCATAGAGCAGTAGAAAAATATTTACAACATATATCTCACAAAGGATTTTTATCTAGAATATATTAAAATGAGTACAGTTAAATTTAAGCAAGTTAGATTCCCCCACAAGAAAAATGTATAAAAGATTTGAACTAGAATTTTATAACCAAAGAAAATTTAAATGGTCAATGAGTATATGAAATGTAGTTCAAACTTAGTAATTGTCAGGGAAGAACAAATTATAGTTTGATGACATTTCACACCCAACAGAGCTTCTTGGGAAAGAAGAAACATAGACAACAGCAAATGTTATATATAATGCTCACATTCTGCATATGGGAGTTGGTTTACTTTAATCACTTTGAAAACTGCTGAACACATACACATCCTTAGATATATGAACATGTACATCATAGTATATGTTCAGCAAAAGACAAAAATGTTATGGCAGCACTATTCATCACATATTAAGGGTATTCAGATACATACATGAACATATTTTTGGATATTAATATTTTAAAAACTGAAAAAAAATGTCTATCAACAATAGAACAGACAAGTAAATAGTGGTATAGTCATATAACAGTGAAGTACTAAATAGAAATGAAAATACGTGGACCTCCATAAATCTCGCACATATAAAGTTTAGGGGGAAAAGACATGAATGAAAGAACGCACAATGTATGATTCCATTTACATAAAGTGGAATTCAATATGCAAAACCAATCAGTGCTGGTTAAAGTGTGGAGAAAGCAAGTCTTTGTGGATGTGGAGTAGAGAGTTAGTGGCCAGAAGGGGGCGCTAAAGGGCCTGTGCAGTTTGGAGACCGTTCTTTTCCTCACTTTGGTTTTTTGTTGTTGTTGTTTTTAGTACTGGGGATTGAACTCAGGGGCATTCTACTTCCGAGCTACGCCCCCCGCCCTATTTTTTATTCTTTATTTTGAAACACGGTCTCACTAAGTTGCGGAGTGCCTCACTAGGTAGCTGAATTTGGCTGCGAACTCCAATCCTCTGGTCTCAGCCTCCCAAATTCTGGGATTACAAACATGCGCCACCACGCCCGGCTCCTCACTTTGGTTTTTAGTTACAGAATTTTTATTTGAAAGTCCACGGAATTTTGGGCTCTTTCTTGTAGGCACAGGCTGGGCAGACTGGACAAGTGAGATATGCAGTAAAGGCATCAGGTCAAGGCAGTGGTTTAAACACAGTTTGAGTTTTCTGTATTCCCTTCTTTCAGAGGGAAATAGTTAATTGCAAATGTCTAGGGGTGCCGGGTTCTGAGAATCAAATCCAGGGGCACTCTACCTCTGATCTACACACCCAGCCCTTTTAACCTTTTTACTTTGAAACAAGGGCTTGCCCCAGGCTGGCCTTGAACCTGTGGTCCTCCTGACTCAGCCTCTTAAGTATTGGGATTGTAGGTGTGAGTCATCATACCCAGCTACAAATTTCAGACATTGTAAGCAACAGACTTGTGTTGTTGGTGTGTGTTATATATATATGTGACATGCTGACCAAGATGACAACACAGACAAACTGATATTTGATAGATGATTATTTATTTAACCGGCACAGTGAGCCAAGTAAAATAGACACTGGAGCCACAACAGCAAGGTAATCAATAACTATACATTTTCAATAACAATAATCATATGACATTCTCTGAGCCTAAAAACAACATGAGCAAGGGTGCCTAAAGAAAAGTAGAGTTGGTGACTGGAGATTCTGGATATTAATTCAAAGACAAAAATAACCCCTCAGTTTGGCCTTTTTTAAAAAATTTCTTCTTGGTTTTCACGTACTTATTTTTTTCTTGTTCCAGTAGTTCGATCTCCAGAGATAGTTTATACACTAGCAGGGCCAATTTCACATCCTCTGGGTTTGGGAGACACTGCATGAGACTTCTGCCTTGGAGTACTTGCTCACAGTTTTCCAAAACCTTCTAAAAGTAATTTAAGAAATGAGTAGGGGACAGGGTGTGTCCTGAGAGGGGGTTTCTGGTAAAAATGAGATGATCTGAGGACTGGGTGAAAAGGAAATCAGCTGACTTTGTTCCCAGCAGGTATTCACGAGCAGGCTTAGCTCAGATCTGCTCTGAGGAGCAAACACAGCTGACCCAGAAAAGATGCAGAGCTGCAAAAGGGACCCAGAGTATCTCTATAAGGACAGCTGAGGAATGTTCTGCTGGCCAACCGGAAATGTGACCAAATGAGAAACACTTACTGTAATGCTTGTAATCCTAGTACTTGGGAGGCTGAGACAAGAAGATCGCGGGTTCAAAGCTAGCCTCAGCAACTTAGTAAGAATCTCAGAAACTTAGACCCTGTTTCCAAATAAAATATAAACTAGGTCTGGGGGTGTAGCCTGGAGGCAAAAGGCCCCTGGGTTCCATCCCCAGTACTACAAAATAAATAAAAAATTAACTAATTAAAATTAAAGAAATAAAAATGTGCAGCTAGAGGTCAGGGTATCTGGTCCAGAGGACCATCAGGTGTAGAGTTTGGCCACAGAGCAGAAAAACTTGCCTCTTCCAGCTCAGGTTGTACTTCAAGTTGAACATTGCTAATTTTGATAAATTATTATTATTATTATTATTATTATTATTATTATTATTATTTATTTTTTCGGTACTGGGGATTGAACCCAGGGGTATTCTTCCTCAGGCTACACCCTCAGTCCTATTTTTTATTCTTTTTATTTTGAAACAGGGTCTCACTAAGTTGTGGAGGGCCTCACTAAGTAGCTGAGGCTGGCCTCGAACCCGGACCCTCCTGTCTCCGCCTCCCAAGTACTGAGATTACAAGTGTGCGCCACCATGCTGGAATTTTGATAAATTATTGAGGCATCCTGAAAAAAGCCAGATGTCTTCCTTGTTGACTGGGACAGACCTTTAGAGGAGACTACCATTGCCAGGGATTGAACAGCCCATACCTTCCCCAAATTGTGCCACTTACCTTCTTACACGTGGGTACCTCTGGGATCCAGATTCTGTTCTCTGAGCAAATGATAGTTTGGGGACCAACCACCTCATAGCCAAAGTCACAATGGACAGTAACATTTTCCATCTCAACATAGTGTTCTTTTTTCACAGACAGCTTTCCATTTTTTATATTTGGTTTTAAACACAGAGCTATAATGGAAATATATTTTAAATATTCTATGGTCTTGTTTTGTTTTTCAGGAAAAGACATCAAAACAGCATTAGAAAATGGAAATAATGAGAAACTTTGCTCATAATTATAGTCAGGTCCTGCAAGTTGTTCTAAACTCTCATTTTAATGATAATTACAATAATCATAATCAGCACTTATTGAGTAAGTAGCATGTGTGTCTATGTGTTATAGTTTTCACTGGTCTTATCTCATTTAATCCTTAGAATCTTTCCGAGTTCAGTGAAGACTGTGGTATTTGTTAGAAAATGCTGAAGGTACATGCACAACGAAGAGACAGACCCTTTCTTGACTCATCTTGTTTCTACATCAGTTGACCCCCCAGGAGTGTCACCAGGTCCTCCAAAGTGGAAACCGAAAGACCATGGGGAAAAGGGTGGCCATCATGAGGTTTTAATGGAGATTTTCCACACTTCATGACTTGAGAATTCACACTTGAGATTCCTCTTTCTTGGATAGTTGGAGGAACCATCTCAGAATACACATTCTCATCACAAAAGGAATAAATAGGTATGAAAAAAAGGAGTAACAAGTAAGTCTAAAACTCATCAGGGAAAAACCACATTACATCTTAAAGCTAGAGAATTATTTGTTTATTTATTTACTTATTTATATATTTTTGTGGTGCTAAGGATTGAACCCAGGGGCATTCTACCTCCAAGCTACATCCCCGACCCTATTTTATTTTTTATTTGAAAACAGGGTCTTGCTAAGTTGCTGAGAGCCTCACTAAGTCACTGAGGCTGGCCTCAAATCTGCAATCCTCCTGTCTCAACCTCCCAAGTACTAGGATTACAGGCCTATGCCACCATCCCCAGAGAGTATAATCTTCTTTGACTCCATACCTGGTGTTTTAGCACACTGGTGTGCAATTGGGCCCCAAAGACCTCAAACGGCCCTGCTCCCCTGGCTTTGCTGGGCTAAGGTCACACTTCAGCTTTCTCAGAGTATGGCATTCTGCCTGCAATTTTCCCAAGCAGGCATTACACACAGGTAGCACAAGATGGTTCTGGGATCTCAGTGGTAGCTCTGTGAGCCCACTAAGCATTTGACAGGTACTGAAAGACATTTCTTGTAGTGGCCATAGGAAGTTCTAGGAGGTGAACTATAAACTTGGGAGGGAAGAGTATGAGCTCATAGTTTCAGATTAACAAGACTCTCCCTCTCCAAGTCTGGTGATTTGCAGCAAGTTCCAATATTCCTATTCAAATTCTGTCCGCAGGTAGAACTTGGCAAAACTCCATTATACTGCTTTCAGGCTGAAGACCTGGAGAGAAGCGTGGGGTGAAGGAAAGCAACTTGAGTTGATGGGATTCTCCTAGGCTATAGGAACTTAATTTAAACATGGATCATTAAAATATTTCATACAGGAGTTTGGTATGAAAAGATGAATTCAGTCACAGAGAGTCATGTTAAACTAGAATTATGCTCAGTAGACATTGGGCTAAGTAAGGTAATATTCATCTGTGGAAAGAACAAAGACTCCAAATAGATAGAGGATCCCCAAACTACCTCCAATTTTCCCATAAATACAATACCATACAGGCATAATTACTGTGTGTTAAGAGTTTAAGCAATGACTTCAGTGTTAAAACAAGGACCAGGAAATGAAGTAATTCTACTGGAAGGGCGCTGTCTCAAATTTCACAAACTTACATGAAAATTTTCAAAAATTAACTGCACTGGAAATGTCACAGGAAGTCCTATGTTGAAGGTTGATTTCCTCTAAAGGTTGAAACTAAGTAAAAGGAACTTTGAAGTTTTATATTTTTTAAATATGAAATGATGAATCCATTCAACAACACACATTTTAAAAAACCTTCATCAATCTTTCAAAATTTTATGGAGCACTGTTTCGTGTGTGTGTGTGTGTGTTACTGGGAATAGAACTGAGAGGTAGTCTACCTCCAAGCTACATCCTCAGACCGATTTTATTTCTTACTTGGAAACAGGATCTCACTAGGTTGTTGCAAGCCTCATTAAACCTGCAATCCTCCTGTCTCAGTCTCCCAAGTACTAGAATTTTAAGCGTGTGCCACCACTCCCAGTTGAACACTCCTTCTATTTAATCAAAGTAGTAAACTCATATTTCCTCAAACATATCCTGTGCATTTCTACTTCTACATATTTCCTCTTGGGAGCCTTCCTTTATTAGACTGCTCTTATCTTCTCTATTCATTATCTCAAGTCTCACGTTCTTTGTGAAACCTTCTCTGCTTACCCCAATACATGATGACTTTTTTCTTTTATAGTACTTATGAACAATAGATTGTGTGGGATTATTACTGAGTTTTCAATATCTGTCAAACATTACACTGTACATTATACCTGCAGGGTCCCACTGAAATCTCAAAGCAACCATAGACATAGATACTATCATCATGTGTATTTTGTAAATAACAGAACAGAGGCTTAAGGGGGTTAAGAACCAGGTGACATTTATTAACTTTCAGGGGTGGGATTAGATTCAGATCCATCTCCATTCAAAGTCTGTGTGTTGTCTATAACTACACTCTATTCTCTGTAGCAGCTGCTTAACATCGCCTATATACTATACAGTACCTTCCTTTCTCTCCATTCTGCTATCAGGGACTATGTCTTATAGCATTTTATGTCCCTCACAACAGCTTCTTGTCCTGAACATTGATAGTAAAGATGATATTTTCACCTATATATAAGTCTGGAGCTCACATATGATCTTTTGTAAAATTCCTTTAAATATACCACTGGATAAGAATTTAAATTCAATTGTTATTAACACAAAAATTACATATATATGTTGCCGTTGAACTAGGTTTATAAAAAAAATAAACCTTGACCATGTGAATGATTATACTATAATATCAACCAGTTTATAATAAAGTGTCAAGAAACAAGTGTAGAGAATAAATTCTATAGAGGTCCGGTGTGGTGGCGCACACTTGTAATTCCAGTACTTGGGAGGCTGAGACAGGAGGATCCTAGCTTCACAACCAGGCTCACCAACTTACTGACTCTCAGCAACTTAGTGGGACTTGTTTCAAAATAAAAATAAAATTGGGCTGGGAGTGTAGCCCAGAGGTAGAAGGCTCCTGGGTTCAATCCCTAGTAACACACACACACACACACACACACACACACACACACACACACATTCTATAGCAGAAGAGAGTGAGAGAAACTATTGGCTAGAGTATTAAAACAAAAGCAACAACAACTATAAGAGAGGATGTAGAGAAATTTGGAAAGTAGAATAGAAAGTTTGAATAGGTAGATAAGAAGTGAGAGAGCATTTCATATGTGGTAACAGAACTAGCAAAAGCTTAAGCCTCCAAAGGCTTTTCAGAGAAAATATATAACAATGGGAACATAGCCATAGGGTCTGTTGTACCTACTGTTTAATATAGTACCTGAAAAGAATCAGTATGACAGATCATTTGGGATAATATATTAAAAATCAGCCTACTAAGCCAGGTGTTGTGATGCACACTTATAATTCCAGTATTTGAGAGACTGAGACAAGAGGATCACAGGTTAGTGGCTAGCCTCAGCAACTGAGGATCTCAGTGAGATCCATTTTCAAAATAAAAAATAAAATAGGACTGCGGGAATAGTTCAGAAGTAGAGCCAGCCCCCTCCCCCCCACACACACAAACAGCCTACTCATCAACTCAGATATGACGACCTGCATGACAGGTACACTGTCTCCCAGGATGTAGTATATACATTGAATCACCTGTATAGCTCTGTGCTCAATACATAGAAGACATGGGACCAGAAACTAAAGAGTAGAAGTAGGCCTGATGCTCCCTGCAATTAGTCCTAGTGAACCAGTTGTATAAAGTACTTTTCCTACTTGCAACTTTAGACACTTGTAGATTAGAGGTCCTGCATCCTGTGCAAGGACAACCAGAAGCCACTGAAGCCTTCCACTGATTCTGGAGCTATGCTTTTCACCTGATTGCACTGGGTTCCTTATGCTGTTGGGACAACTTGAGTGAGAGGAAATGTTACTACATTGGTAGGGCAATAAGCCATGGTCATCATAAAGAGTTATGATGTCTGGTATGTAATAGATACAGGAAAGAATATATTTAGAACTCAGGATATTCACTGCAGTATCTCAGTGCTTCTGCACACAGTATTAATAGTGAATGTACACTGACAAGATATCAAGAAGAAGTCTCATTCATCAAGGATAGAAGCTGGGGTTAGCACATCTAGCAAGAAATCTAGCCTACTCAAGAGCTGGTTGAAGGTAAGGAAAATACAGAATGGAGAGCTGTGAAGGGAATTACAAATATCAGTTACAGCTTCAAAAGCAGAGGTAACTTCTTCGACTAATCCTCCTGTACAGAGATCTTTAAGAAACTAGAGCCAGCCACTACTTTAAAGTCAATAGCACTACAAATAATTTGGGACATTAACAAATCTGAGTGGGGCAAAAGAATTACTGTAGCAGATGCTTTTAGATCCAAGGTAGAGTCCTTTGGACCATCTCTGATTAGTCTCAGATGGAGTATACAGTTCTACACAAGCCCAGATTTATACTGATTGTGTTCTGCAGAAAATATTTACTGTGTATCTCTCAGTTTTTCTGTGTCACTTCCTTCTTTGAAACAAAATAAATAAAGTTGGAAATGAACATTTGCTGTCCTTAGTGGCAACCCTAAACCAATGGGCATGGTATATTGGTAATTATCTTAATCTCCTATTCTTCAGACAGATAATTTTAAAAGATATTCCTTACACTTTTCAGTAGTCCCAGATAACTAAGCCCCTGATATTTACAATAGTCACCTTTTCTTTCCCCTTTCCTCTCTCTCATGTTCCATTCACTTCCTACAATGACCTCCAAAATCAACTACTGGCCCTCAAGTCACTTTCTCAAGTTTTGCTTTTACAGTAGCCCATACTATGATATTCAGTCATCTCTGTCACATTGATGTGAAGAATCATTCACAATGAAGACACCTCCACAATGATGACATTTTCAGTGCCTTAACCTGATCAGAGACACATATTTATTGCCCTAGATGTTTATTTCTTCTAATTTGGCATAATAACAGAAAGGCGGTTCAGCAGGTCTGAGGCAGAGCAAAAGAAGAAAAGGCTGATGTCAGTCACTAGGTTCTGAAGGCTAACAAAGTCACTTCTTCAACCTGAGGCCCTCCATCGTCCCATAATTACATAAATCATTCTTTCTCCCTTGACTTATAAATACAGAGATTTGTTGGATGGTGTTCCTCTTTACTAAAACATTGACCATAGTACGTACAGTTAATATATGCTGGAAAAATGACAAAATGAGACTCTGAGAGATTTCATCAACTTTATTTTTTCCTCTTCCAAGAAACACCCCCTATAAGTCCTACCTTCCAACACACCTTTCTCTATAGCCGCCTTGCATGATGCTAGTATTGTGGCTCTGTGAGCCCCTGCCCTTTGCATGATACTTAGAAGAACAATCCCAAACTCACTTGGTTTTAAGAAGTTTACTCTTTTTGCAGAACTATATGGGATCATTGGGGGGACTCTGGGAAATATTGGTAAATTCCCTCAATATTCTTACCTGGCTCACATGATGGTACTTTGGGCTTCCACTTGCCATCTGCTTGGCATGAACTCCTTCCATCAGCAGAAGTAGGGTAGTAGCCTTCGTCACACATGTAGAAGACATAGTCTCCGTAGGCGTAGACACACACGCCACTAAAATCCCTCCTTTCACTTATGATTCTGATTTTCTCCAGATTTGGCTTCGGGCAACACACCCCTGAAAATTTAAAAAGTGAGGTTCACGTTTAATGAAATCACCAGGGAAACACACCAGGTGATGGATATAAGCAAATTCAGATTAAAATGACTGGATTAAATATCTACTCCTTCAGTGTGCAGGCATTGTCAAACATCAGCAAGCATCAAGAACTTCCAGGGAACCACGCTTCATCTAACAGACAAAAGAAGGCACCAAAGGTTGGCCATCAAGTGGTGGATATGTGCAGTCTCTCAGACAGAGAATTCAAAATCACTGTTCTAAGGAAATGCAGTGAACTTCAAGAAAATGCAAAGAAACAATTCAGTAACTTATCATATAAACTTAACAGAGAGATTTAAAGTTTTTTTTTTAATCAAACAAATCCTGATGCTGAAAAGTACAGCTCAGTGAAATGAAAAAATGTTATAGAAGGCATCAATAACAGAATTCATCAATGGGAAGAAAGAACCAATGATTTCAGAGTTAGACTAATTGAAAATACACAGAGGAGAAAAATGAAAAAGAAGAGGAGGAATGAAGAAAGCTTAGAGGAACTATGGAGGAGCATTTAAGTAGCTAAGGCTGGCCGTGAACCTGCAATCCTCCTGTCTCAGCCTCCCAAGTACTGGGATTACAAGTGTGCACCACCACGCCTGACCAAAACCAGAATTTTAAAAGCAGCAAAACAAGGGAAACAACATCTAAGGATGTTTCAGTTCACCCAGCACCTATATTCTCAGCAGAAACCTTTCAGACCAGGAGAGATTGGCAGGACATATTCACAATGATGAAAGAAAATACTGCCAACCAAGAAATCTGTATCCAGAAAAGCTACATTCCAGAAATAAAAGTGGGATAAAGACATTTCCAGACAAATAAAAGATGAGAGAACTTATCAGCAAACTCATCTTTCAATAAATGCTAAAAAAGAGTTATTCAGACTGAGATACTGATGAGTAAGAAGAAAATATTGGAAGGCATAAAACTCACTAGTAAGAGTAAATGTACAGACACATTTAGAATGTTCTAATATTGTGAACATATACAAACTATTTATATCTTTAATATGAAATTGGAAAACAAATCAATTTAAAAATAATTACATTAGCATGTCAAGATAGGCAATATAAAAAGATGTAAATTGAAACAAAAATTCAAAATGTACAGAGAATAGAATGTAAAATATTTTACTATTATTTTAATTGTTTCTATTTGTTATTTATTTAATTGTTTCTTTACAAATTGCTATTCAGTCAAGATAACTTGATATAATCAAAATATATTTTTGTAAGTGTCATGGTAAACACAAAGCAAAAACCTATAATAGACACATAAATGATAACAAGCAAGGAGTCAACACACATCAATAGAAAAAAATCACTTAACCACAAAAGAAGACTGTAAAAAAAAGGAAGAAAAAAAGCACAAAATAATACAAAACAAGTAACAAAATAATAGTAGAAGACCTTACCGATCAATAAATAATTACTTTAAATATAAATGGATTAAATTGAATTAAAAGAGTGGTTAACTAAAGAAAAATAAACAAGATCCAGCTCTATGGTGCTTATGAGAAACTCATTTCATGTATAAAGATATACATAGATTAAGTGAAGCAGAGATAGTCCATGCGACTGGAATCTAAAAGCTAGCAAGAATAGCAATACTTATATCAAACAAAATAGAACTTTCAATCAAAACAGTACTAAAAGACAAGGAAGATCATTATGTAACAATAAAGGGTTAGATTCAGCAAGAGAAAATAACAATAAACTTGGAATGTAAATTTAATCTCATCAAAATTAAGAATACCATAGTGGTTACATAAAGTAGACAGAGGAGGGGGAAGAGAAAGATGGAGAAAGGTTGATTAATGGGTATTAAGTTACACTTCAGATAGGAGAAATAAGTTGCAAAGGCTATTTTATAGAAGGGTGACAATAAATAACAATAATATTTATATTTTAGAAAAGCTAATAAAAAGGATTTTGAATGTTTTTCTTGTATAAATGATAAATGTTTGAGGAGAAATGTAGGCTCAACTTGACTTGAGCATTATACAATGTGTCTATATATAAAAACATCAAATGATGCCCCACAATGTGTCTGTGTTTTGAAACATCACATGGTACCTCACAAATAAGTATAATTTTTATGTAACAATTTGAAAAAATGAAAGAAATTAAAGAAAGGGCTTTATCAGGTCTCTTCTCTTAATTCTGCCACTGGTTGAGTTTCTATTACTTAATTTGTCTTTGACTATATTTCTTCACTAGAAGTCCTTAAGATGAGGTATTGATTTTGCTGGGCTGGGTTATGCAGGTCACATTCGCCTTGCCTTTGACAAGTAGATAAACAAAGGGGAGGTGGCAGTCCATGAAGAACTCAGAGGCAAACCCCTCAATTGTCTTATATATCCTTATATTAATGAGAAAGAATCCACTGAGATGAGTCTGGAGTATAGAGCTGTTTTCTATAAGAAGAATATATTTCTTTCCTTAAAGAACAGCTGAGTGACTAAAAAATCGGTCACAAACCAAAGTATGTGGTGGTGGTGGTGGTGGTGGCATGGATTGCTGGTAAACCTCAACTTGGGAAATAGAGCTATACTCTGAAGTAATAGTAAACCAAAAACAAACCAACTATCTATACATTGAAGCCCAGTTTTTTATCATTTTGATGCCAGACTATTCCAGTCATGTACAATCCCTTTTGTCCCTGACCACAAGCAAGAAGAAAACCTTCAACAAGAGACAAAATGAAGTTATCAAAAGTCAGAAAAATAAGAGACAATAGGAACAGACCTAAAGGGACCCAACAATCAAGTCCTAAACATTGATTTAAACAAAATGTCCTTATTATGATGAGAAAATAAAAAACCACATTAAGAATTTGGACAGAAAAATCAATACTACAAATTCAATGCAAGTAGGAATCTTGAAAATGAAACAAATAATTAAAGTTAAAATGTAATACTTATGAATAAATATTACTGGACATTATTTATATTAACATAAACTATATTCAGATGAAGAAATAATTACTGAACATTATCTGTATTCATAGTAACTCTCTGGGAAACAAAAAGTTCAAAGACATAGATAAGAGCGCAGGAAATACAGAAGTCTTGGTATAAAAGTGTAACATAAGGATACAAGAGAGAAAATAGACCCAAAATAGAATTTAAAGAGAGGATTGATTTGAAATGCTGAAGTTAAAAATTTTCCAAAATCACTGAAAAACATCAAACCTCAAATTCTGGGAGAATTCTGAATCTCAAGGAGAATAAACATGAAGAAAGCAGCATGCACATATCTGAGAACACTGCTGAAAAACAAAGACAAGGAGAGCATCTTAAAAGCAGTCAGATAAAACATTCAACCCTCAAATGAGCATCAGCATGAACAAAATTCTTACCAGAAATAATTGAAGGCAGAACACAAGGGAATGAAATCTTTCATGTGGCCAAGGAAAACAAATGCCAATCTCGACTTGTATATCCAAATATTAAAGTGAAATAAAGACATGATAAGACAAACAAAATGGGATTTCATCAGCAGCAGACCCCCTACTAAAGGAAACTAGAGTATTCATCAGGCAAAGAAAAATGATAGCAGACGTAAGACTGAAGAATCAGGAGAGAATCAAAGGCAATAAAAAGAGTAATTATGTGGATACATTTACTAATTTAAGATAATAATAACAATAGTGATAGTAATGATAATAGTAATATAGAAATTAAAACTTAAGTAGAATTGAAATACACACACACAAAAGATACAAACTAGGTGGAAATAAATCAGTTTAAAGGTTCTAGGACTTGCATTGTCTGGGAAGAGACGGGTAGTAAATTATGCTAGAGTAAAAAGTAAAAATGCATAACAAATACCAGGTTAAAATGAAAAATAAATAAATAAATTCAACAAAATAAATAAATTCAACATAAGCCAAGGCAAATGAATTTAAAAAGATGGAAAATATAGTAAATAGTAAGATGGTAGATAGAAATTTAAATATAATTATAATAATATTTATACACTGCACATAGGCTGTGCTCTTGTGAAATCATAAAAATTGTCAAGTAATATTAAAATATTCAACCATATCCTGCTTCTAAGATGCACTGAAAATATAAAAAATAAAATTATAGAAAGCTTAAAACTAAAGGAGTAAATTAAGATACACCATGCAAACACAAACTGAAATAAAACTGTTAGAGGTATATTAAAATAAAAGTAGAATTTAAAGATAAAATAATGACAATAATAAAGAGGGTCATTTCATAACAGCAAAAAGTTAAGTACATGAGGGTAATAAACCATTCTAAATATGTGAGCATCTAGTAATGTCATCTCAAAATGTAAAGAAGAAAAATGGTTTTAAAAAACTAAACAAATAAAAGACAAATCCATGATTAAATAAATATTCTCAATGACAAAAGATAGACCAGAAATCAGTATATTAATTTAACATCACCCTCAAAAATTCAAAATAACATACATGAAACATTGAAACCAACAACAGCAAAAGACATGTATTTTCAAATACACACTGAACATATACAAAAATTAAATATATAATGTGCAATGAAGCAAATACCAGAAATTTTTGAGGATTGTTCTCAACATGTTTAATAAAAAAAAAAGATATATACATTGAAAAAAAAAAGTTCAAGTTCACTTACTCTCACACCCTTGGGAAGGTACCCATGTCAAATTTTCCTGGCAAGTCACAATCTGAGGTTCATCTGAAATTGGTGTATAGCCAGGCTTACAATGATATTTCAATTCTGTTCCAATTTCAAATATGTCCTGATTTTTTGGAACATAGCTACTTCTATCCCAGGAAACATAGGCAATGTCTGGTAAGCCTATACAACCACCTGATTATGAAGAAAATACAAAGGTGGAAAAAATTGTTATTGAGATTTGCAGCATGACCCCATGTGCCTGTTTAAAAAAAAAATAAGATTATGTTCATTGAGCAAGAAACCAGATGGTTAAGACTAAATGGGTATACCAAAAAGAGACTCAGCAGCATCATTGCCCAATAGACTGATATCAAGCACTAAAGGCATGTACCTCCGAAGAGGCCGTCCTTGGGTATAGCATAGTGCAGGAAGCAGAGAGTTCTAGGCGTTGGTCCAAGTCTATGGGACCTTAGTTGTTCTTCCACTTCACTGCATCTTCAGGGAAAGCATTAGGATTACTGAGAATAGACAGTGAACATTTCCTCCAAGCTAACACAAATTTTCAGTGGTCTCTTTGCCTAGGGGGTAATTAAGATAAGAGGCATTCCCCTTGATATCATGGCACTGACACTAAGAACTTCAGGGTGGTCTCCAACCAAGCCCTGTACAACATATGCACCCGAGACTTTGGCCTTGTATTATTTCTACTCAGTCATGTGCTAATGTAGTTGAAGAGGTTATATGCATCTGTCAAGTTACATATTTATTGCATTTCATCACTATACATTTTCAATGATACCTATGTTCTTGTGATGGTGGAAGGAATAAATAAGTCATGATATAGTGGTGGCTTCTACCACTGATTAACTACGTGAATTTGTGTTCATTATTTAGTGTCTCTCAGTTTTCTTACCTCTGAAATAGGATAAAAACTGTTGTTAACTCCCAGGACTTTTGTGAATATTAAATTAGTTAGTTGACATAAAGCACTGAAAACAGGGTTTGGTATGTAGCAAGTGCTGAATAAATGTTAGCAATAAGTATTATTAATGTTATGAATGATCTGGGTATATTTACAATGTCAAGATCTCAAGGCAAATATTAGGCCAAATTAAAGCATCTCTGTGCAAATTAGAAAAAAGTAAATGTCTAAAAGGAATTCTAATTCTCTTTCAATAAATACTCATAATATGTTGATTTTGTTAGGATGAGGAAATTTACTGTCACCTATTGGAAATTTTTCCATGACAAATATATAATCTACAATACCAACAAAGTCAGTGGTGTGACAATTACATAACATACATGAAACCTTTCAAATAACACTAAACAATTCCTAACAAGAAAATCTTCCTTCTGGAGCCAGGTGTGGTAGCTTATTCTTATAACCCCAGTACTTGGGAGGCTAAGACAGGAGGATTGCAGGTTTCCCACTAGCCTCAGCAACTTAGTGAGGCCCTCAGCAACTTAGTGAGACCATGATTGATTCAAAATTAAAAATAATTATAAAATAAAATAAAATAGGGCTGGGTGTGTAGTTCAGAGGTAGAATCCCGAAAAGAAAAGAAAATTTTCCTTCTAACAAGAAAACCGAGAAGAGTACAAATTTAACTTTTATCAATGATTCTTAGGACTGAAGTGAGCTTGTGCTTGCAAGGATGTCACAGCCATACTTCTGGATAACTTTAATGACAAATAGTACATCTCCTTCATGGTCCATACTCACTGGGTGCACAGATGGGAATAGAAGGATACCACTCATTATTAGGTTCACAGTGGATTAAACTGCTCCCTTTGAGGACGTAACCTTTCTTGCAGCTAATCACAATGGAGTCTTTGTAACTATAGAAGGGTGCAACTCCGGAGACAAAATTCCCATGTGGAATCTGTGGCTGATGACAGACGATTTCTAAAGAAGCATAAGAAAAGACTTCTGAGTCAAAAAAAAAAAAAGGAGAAGTGGTAATAAAGATGTGACAGCAAACATTGGTATAACACCAAAGAAGGGCTAAGACAAGTTTATATCAAGTGGGTACAAAGAAAACATTTTAAAGTTTCATATGTCCTTTCAGATAATGTCCTCCCACTTTCTCTTCAAGAAAAACTAGTAATATCTAAACTTCGACGCCTGGAACTCAAAGTTTCCAAATCCTTCCATTATCATGGCCTAATTTCCATGGTTTGGGTTGTGGGTGATTCATAGTAATGACACAGTGTTCCTGGAGAGGCAGCTCAGGTATCAGAGACCTGCCCAACCCTCAAAGAGAGAACAAAAGTCACCCACATCCCAGTCCCCACCCAACCAGTTATCAAGTCCCATCAATCGGCCACCTGAATTCCTGTTGACCTTCCCGGCTCACTGCCACAGTTATAGTAAAGTCACCCTTCTTGGCTGGATGGTGGCAGCAGTATTACGAGAGTATTACAATAGTCTAAGAGCTTGCCAGTGGTGTGTGTCCCACTTCAAATTGTTGTCTTCTCAGTGACTCCCTTCACCTTCATCCTGAACTCCTGAGAGCGACACACAAGGCCCTTCATTAAAAGGCACCTGCCAACCTTTCCAGCCTCCATGCCTGCCTTTTCTACCTCGCACAGGCCTAGCTCCAGGCACATAACTCTTCCTTATTGGGCTCTCTCCTCCCTGCACTGCTAGAGTCCGGTGTACTGAGTCAAAACAATAAATGATAGCTTGTTTTTAAAGCACTTTAATTGTAGGAAAGAAAGTTGCTATAGACCACAAGCTGATTCATTGCTAGTAATGACATAGCGTCTCTTCTGGCTTCCCTAGAGAGGTCTGGAGAAGATACTCTCTTTGGTTGTCCTTTACTATTAACCTGCCGAAGTTGGAATGGCTCTGCTTTGTAGGCATTTGTGGTAGACATTATTAATATCACCATATCTCCAGTTCTTCCAGGATAAAGAAAAGTCCTTGACCCTAAGCATAAACAAGAGACTTGTTCTTGCCAAAAGGTTGTAAAGACAATTACATGTGTCCCTTATCAATTTAAGAGCCAGGGCTGACCTTCCTTTCTCTTTTCCCCACCAGAACAGACTGAGGAAGTATTGACTAAAGGTGTCAGAAGATTTAAACAATCCTGATTACATGTAAATGAGAGCTGCCCTGGGCTGTTTCCCAGGCTAGTAGAACCTATAAAAATCATAGGAGACATTGCTATGGAGTATTATTGCAGGAGACCCCTTGCCACTCTGATTAATAAAGCATGTAATAAGACTAGTTGAACAAATAAATTACTTCATCACTATGATGTTTAGCTTGTCCTTAATTCATTTTATTTCCCTTGGTAAATATACCTTCCTTTTTCCTTTAAACAAAAGAGAGCAAATAATTCAAATTCATCTTTGTAACTTACTTTTACATGCAGGAGGGCTTGGGCTCCAGACACCTATTGTTTTATTCACCACCATGCAGGAAATGGAGACATTGCCTACCAGTGAGAATTCGGGGTCACAGCTGTAGGTGACTGAGGAGCCATATGTGTAGAGGTCTTCATCTCCACCGCTGTGCTTCCCATCAGAGATGTCGGGAGGGGACTCACACTTGACAACTGAGAAGTGTGAGTGAAGAGAAAGAAAGAATTAAAGGGGGCATCATTATGAATCTAAAATTCCTGCAGATTCAAATAGAGGCTCCAGGAGGTGGCGGGGGTGCTCAGGAATGATACACCCCATATGGCTAAGGTATGTAATCATGCCAGGAAGAAATTTTTACTTACTTACACATTCTGGGAGAGGATCACTCCAGTCAACGCCTTTACCTTGGATTTCACACTTACTAGTTGTTGAGCCAATTAGGATATAGCTGAAAGGAAAGGTAAAAGATTTTAGTGGAATTTCTTGCTGTAAACAATTTGGAGATGTGAAATTTTAAAATGAAAAAAGATAATGTTTTCTGGATTACTAATTCCCATTTGAACAAACTTTTGGTTCAAGTTTATCATATCAAGCAGAGCACATTTTCTCCTTTTTTAAACTTCTCT